>JAFEMH010006529.1:0-120766 GCA_022495995.1 Adenophora triphylla var. japonica
AGATTTATGATTTTCTTTTCATGATGATAGTGAATTGATTTGATTTTTATTTTTAGTTTTAAGTGGCAATTTCTTCGTTTTATGTTGGTGATGCCATCACAGAAGTGTACAAAATGGGTGGTTGTGTATAAGGTTGAAGATGAAGGGGATATTCAAAGCAGGATTTAATACTAGTAGATTAAGCTCAATTTGTACACTTTTTATCCCCTATATTTCTTTACATCAATTGCACCAACTAGACTATAATTGTTTTATGTGTGTACGTGCAAAATTACCATAAAATCATCATAGTCGCACTTTTTGTTAATTAGTTTGACGCAAAGTTAGTTTCTGGCCATATTTTCCCTAATTAAATGTGTGTACAATAAAGGGCATATTTGTGTCCAATCCAGTACGGGAGCACAAATATCATATTACCCCCAAATGCTCCGTTTGTTTGGAAAATTTACCAGCACTTTATAGGCCTTAACCCTATCTATAAGATAAACGGAACTCATTCTCGCATACAACATAACAGAACATCCAAGTGCACAAATTTCCCATTTTGCCGTCATGCCACTTAAAATGTCTCCTTTCCCATTTTACTCTTAAAAAAAATTAAATTAAATTAAAAAAAAAAGGCGTGGGCTTAATTAAAAAAAAAAAAAAAAAAACGTGTCACCTCTGACACGGGCTTTTACTAGTTTTCTTATATTAATGGGAAGAAAAACTAGAAAAAAATTCTTGGATTTCCCACCTTTTTATGTCTTATTAACTCTAGAAAAAAAAATTCCCAACATCAGCATGCTTTATATATCAATAAAAGCATAATATAAGAAAGTGAGCGTATGATAATTGCAGAACCAAAACGACAGAAAAACACCAGTATGATAATTGCAGCACCAAAACAACAGAAACACACCAAACTGGTATACATCAGACCAAAAAAAAAAAAGAAATACAACAGACAAAGTTATATACTGGGTTACATTACAAGATTCTCGAATTAAATTCCAGCAAGTCAGCAATTTTTCTTTTCACGGGCAAATATAATAAGCATAATCTTCATGTTTTTCGACAATAAGGCCAGCATAGCAGACTCTGACACTGAACGAAGGAGGTTAAACTGACTTCATAGTGAAGTGGGCAGCTGTTTTTTTGAAAATGCAGTAGATGATATTACTTTTCAATCAGCTTCGAGACAGACCAACTTATGAACAGAGACTACAGCTTGTCTTCTATCCCTGCCACACACATAGCACCCCGTTTCAAGAAGTACCCGTTATCCAGCATTATTCTCTGCTGACTACACAGGAGAAGGCCAAGGAAAGAAAACTCAAAAGAAATTATCCAGTCGGTCTGAAAGACTTGACCGTGGCTGTCCAGATCATTGATGCACAACTCCTCAATATAATCGGAATCAGTAATATGATAAGTAACAAGAAAGCCAAATTTAAAGTTAAGCTGTCGCGCATCTATATTCCTTGTTGTCTCGAGATCCAGACACATTGTCAGAATTCTTGTCAGCCTGTAACCCAAGAAAGCCAGACGGAAAGTCACTGCAGTTTAGTAATGTAAAGTTCCATTCTAGATTTAGTCTCAGTAAAACTTGCAAAGGGTAAAGACAACAGATAGTAATAGTACTAGAATAGAATAGAAGCATGGTTCGGGAAACATAAAAGGCAACATACTTTCTTTTCCACTTTACAATGCAATAGTGTTGTTTAATGTGCATTGTGTTGTGTACGAGTACTTCTTCAAATAACCATAAAGCAAGATAGCACAAGTACAACAGGAGCCCAAGAGTCCAACACTTGAGGGTATCTACTAAGGAAGACTTGTTGCCACTATGACAGCTGCTGTTGCTCTAGTGTGAATTTTGTTTGAAGGTCTTGGCTGCTAACATGTGCAGCAAGAATTATCTCCACAATCACCATCTCAAAAGTTGCCACTAGGATAGTTTAGTATATGTAGATGCTTAAAATGTGTCCTTAGATGCATATCAGCTTTCACCTCATTTTAATTGAAGAGTTGGAACTCTTTCTAGTATCAAAAAGGCGATTTGCTTACAATACTTTTATTCAATCTTTATTGATATATATACCTATATATGTACTCCCTCCGTCCCAATTGAAACTACACTTTGTATTAGGCAGATGAATTAAGAAAAAGTGTTAGTGAATTGGATGTTGTGGTAGGAAGAGCGGGTATGAGAGAGAAAGTGGGTTAGGAAATAATAAGTAGAAAGTTGTTGTGAGTGTGAAAGTGGGTCCAATTGAATAAAGAAATATCATAACCTTTCCATTTTAGAAAGTGTGAACTTTGTAATGGGACACCCAAAAAGGTAATATGTGTAGTTTCAATTGGTATATATATGTATATATATATACACACATATATACACACACACACTCAAGAGTGAATGAGAATACAAATATCTATTTTGATACGCTTACTATGAAGCTGTAAACTAAGGTATGAAATGTATGCACAAATGTACACATATGTCAATGCCATTTTTATTTTACTTTTGAAAAGTACTATCTTGTCAAATGAGTAAATTATATCAAATCAATTTTCTTTAATTTAGCACAATAATAAATAAAAAATTGGGATTTGAGTAACGACATTAGTAATATTATTAATTAGAGGTATGAGTTATATTATTGCTCCTTTGGTGACCATAAGGTCACGGGTTCGAACTCATAAACGACCTCTTGGCAATTGTCAGGGGAAGGCTCTAGCAAATGGTTCCCTCTCCCAACCCCCGCTTGGCGGGGAGCGCTTGGCGCACCGGGGTTTGCCCTTTGCCCTTTTGAAGAGCGAGATTTCACATGATCTAGGAGAGGTGTGAGTTCAAGCGACAAAAGAAAGCCACATTTCAGTAACCATTTCAATAAAGATATGGAAAAAAAGATCCATGATAAATCCAAAACAATGGCCAAGGGACGTTGTGGGTAACCAAAGTTGGGTTCCCTTTTCTACAATTCTGCTGTGTCTTCCTCTCTCTCTCTCTCTCTCTCTTTCTCTCAACGTCTTTCTTCTTCTTTATTCTGAGTTCTTCAGTCTTTTAACTTCTTGCGGGTAATTAATCGTTTATGGTATCCAGAGCGTTGTAAAGCCATGGGTGAGGAATCTACAAACTCATCGGGCACCATGGCTAATGACGGTCCCGGGCAAGGTAATCCTTCCTCCAACAAACACGGCCTCCCAACCTTCTTCAATGAGCAATCTTACATGGGACATTGCAGATTGTCGAATGAGAACTACCAAAGCTGGAGTTCTCTATTCCTCTCCATGCTAGAAATCCATTCTCTTACCCTGTCGTCTCCGACAAGAACCCTCCTCCCCGCACTCTACCTTCTAGCACCACCATAAACCGTGAATATGATGCCTTCATCCATACATCCCGGTTTGTCTTGGGGTGGATAAAAGCCTCAATCACTTATGAGGTTCAACCCCATGCAAAACCACCCTAAGCGTGGATTTTATAGCTAAAGAATTTGGGAGAGCCTCCATCCACATCCAAAAACTCTTGCTCGTGCCAGCGAGGCGGTTTCAAACCAAACACTATGCAGTCGAATCCTTGGCGGGTTAGGACATACCTATAAAGAGTTCATTACCACACAAAATTCCAAAGGTGATATCACTATTGATGACCTTATAGACCTTCTCTTACAAGAGAAAGCCCTTCAACAAAGGTTTGCCAACAAAACCCATACCAACCTTAGTGCACTTGCTGCCACCAAAGAGCCGGAGAGATCGCCACATATCCCTTCTTCCCTCACACCTTTAGCCGCTTCTTCTCATGGGCAACAGGGAGGGTTTCGGCCTAGTGCTCCAAATAATCATGGGGTTTCTATTTTATACCTAGCCCAAACCGTGGGTGGCAAATCAAACAACAAAAACCGAAACAAAGGCAAAATACAGTGGCATTACTGCCACCACCTCAATCATTTCAACCTAACCCTTTTCCACCTCGGTTTAGGCCTCATAACCTCAACCCTCACGTCCATACACACCACCCAACCCGTTTTTAGTCCAGATCCAAACATCGTTAACCGTCGCCTTTGCATGAAAAATGGTCGTGAAGCTTCCACATGTTATCAAAGGGGAAATTTTGCCTACGCACGGCTTCTATCCCAGTGGAGAACCGTCATATTTCGGTTCCTCACCCATTGCTCGTCTCATTTGTCCTGGATTTCGAAGCGACTAATCACATGACATCCACTCCGGATGCCCCGCAATAGTACTTCCCGTATTCAGGTAATGATTTGATGTGGCGTATTTCATACTATCTAATTCCTATATTTTCCGTGCTTATTATCTTTGATTTTCATGTAATTAGTATAGATTTGATGTAATTTTAGAGTATTGTGTATTGTGAGGCTTTTTTGAGAGATTATTGTAATCCGAGGGAAATTAGTCATTCTTTTATGTAATCGGGTGTAAGGGTTTCATGAAGCTAAAACAAGTATTCAAGAATTAAATCAAAGTTCAAGATCAAGTCAACTGAAGAAAACTCAAAGCAATTCAATGACAAGAATTGAAGAAGAGAGAAGAAGGAAGACCTGGAAGCAGCAACAGCAAGGGGACGACGGCTGGGAACAAGGAGTTTTCTTAGAACAATTCCAATTGTGATTATTTTCATGGAGGGCTAAATCCCTACCACTTTGGATAATAAATCTTGATCCGTTTTGAAGATCAATTGAGGTTTTATTCTTTCTATCTCTTTCTCCCTAATTATAATTTTACTCGTGCTTATTGTTAAATCTATTTCTAGGGTTTTGAAACTTGATCAATCTCTTAATCCTTTTAATTGGTTTTTGCTAGAATTCCCTTTTATCGTGCTCTGATCAGTGGTTTTCATCAGAGCAATTTCATAATTCTCAGATGCTGTCATCTTGAATTGTGATTAGGTAAAATTAGCTTTTACTTCCTATTTGAAAAACAATAGAGTAATTCCTTGATCTTCATCTCTTAGAATTTCATCAATTAATATTTAGAATCTTGGCCGTGCTCTGGCTAGGTTTTTAGTATTGATTAGATTATTAGTCGAGTTGTCGCCGCTAGTAATTATTAACAAAGAAGAGATAGAGATTTTATATCTCGTGATCAAGTGACAGAGAAGAACAAAGAATGAACCAATGATATTGATTGATAAACGGTGATAGTTTTATTTGTCCAAGGTGCTTTTACATTATTGTTTTCAATCCAATCTAATTTCTTGCTTTAGTATAAATTCAACAAACAAATCAAATAAACTCCCAAACTGGTCTGTGACTATTACACAACCAAATAACCGTTCTTCACTGGATCGACCCTGGACTTGCCCTCGCAGCTAGTAGCCGAAGTCTTGTCTTGGTGGTAATTTGTAGGGTGCGACTTTAGCCTATCAAATTTTGGCGCTTGCCGGGAACGGTGTTTATTTTGTTTGTGTTCTTATTTAATTTCTGTCATTTTATTTTTCTTTATTTATCTTTTATCTCTTTATTAGTTTCACCTTGTCCCTTTGTGGTGTGGATCATTGTATGGTCCATACCCGCTCAACTAATAATCTTCTTGAGCTTCGTGATCCGAGAAATAGAAAAGACTTTCAGAAGAGAAGGAAAAAGTTATTGGTGGATAAGATGGAGAATGGGGATCCACCGCCGCTTCCACCCTGCACTAAGGCAAAGAGTAGCCCCTAATTTGGGGGAGCAATCACACGCAACAGTTGTATTTCCGCCTCGCCCGATGGTGTCACCTTTGGTGAAGCCGGATTATTGA
Organism: Adenophora triphylla var. japonica; assembly: GCA_022495995.1. Taxonomy (NCBI): domain Eukaryota; kingdom Viridiplantae; phylum Streptophyta; class Magnoliopsida; order Asterales; family Campanulaceae; genus Adenophora; species Adenophora triphylla. The sequence continues at coordinate 5,749 of JAFEMH010006529.1, forward strand.
ATCACTGTCTCATTTTCATGGTATGCGGGCGAGAATTCGAATCAAAGACATTTCTCGGTTCGTGCAAATCGCCAAAAGTACTGGCTTCGGCATCACTCCCGATCGAGCGGCTTTTATTTAGAGCGTTCTCTTTCACCTTGAAAGACAATGCCAACACTGTATTATCACTTACCACTCAAACAAGATTACTACCGGCAAACATGAAGGAGGCATTTTTGGATAAGTTCTTCCCGGTGAACCAGATTAATGTCATGAAAAGGGACATTAGTAACATGGAACAGAAGGCGAATGAGTACTTTTATGAGTATTACAATCGGTTCCACACGCTCACCCGGAGTTGCCCCTATCACGGGTATGATGCGGATCAGCTGATAATGTACTTCCACTGAGACTTTCTCGATCGGGATAAGAGGATGGTTGACTCTTCGTGTGGGGGTAGCATACTGAACAAAACTACTGCGGAGGCCCAGAAATTACTGGAGGAGCTAGCAAGGAGTACCCGAACACATGGGAGGAGATCCAGTGTCAGACAGGTTAGTGTTATGGGCACAAGCAGTGGGGAAAATGAGAAGCTTGAGTCCGAAGTCAAGGAGTTGAAATGTATGATGAATCGATTCTTGTTGAGCCGGGACGAAGCGGCGGAGAATGCGAATTCGGTTGGGTTCCCACGGCGCGACATAGACATGTATAACTATGGGGGTAATCAACCCTACATGATAGATGGGGACAACCACTACAAAGAGCACGCAGCAGCCTACGCATAACATGTTCCGTACAATCGCTCAGTAGTATGACTACCTTTTTCAAGCGGTTTTAGCAAGATCGGCCAGAGTGATGCTAGTATCAGTGGTCTGGAGAGACAAATGGGGCAGATTGCAGAGGCAGTGGTAAGAATGGAAGCTAGAGAGGCGGCAAAATCATCACCTCAAACGGAGAACCTTCCGAAGCAAAATGTTAGCGCAGTGTATGTGAGGCGGAAGAAGAGAGTTGATGGACAGATGGTTTCTATAGAGCCGGAACAACAGAAGGTTGAAAAGAGTGTTGAGCCTGAATTGGAGGTTGAGACGACGAAACCGACAGAAAAATTTTTGGAAGAAAAGGGTACCACATCGGAGTCTGTACCACCAGTATTTGAGCCGGAGGTGCCGTTCCCTCAAGCCTTGAGAGAGTCGAGGAAGCCGGAGCCTGACAAGGCTATTTTTGATACTTTAAAGAGGCTAGAGGTGAACATCCCATTCTTGGACCTTCTTCATACCGTTTCGAGATATGCTAAGTTTCTGAAGGAGTTGTGCACCACCAAGAGAGATCAGAAGCTAAGGAGTCAGAAAAAGATTAAGGTTATCAACATGTTAGCGCGGTTTATCGTAAAAGATGCCCAAAAAGTGTAGATCCTGCAAGTTCGTGATTCCAGCGACTTTCGTGAGTTCGGCCGTAAAGCTACGCTGATTTAGGCTTCAATCAATGTTACGTACATTGTTTGAAAACCTTAAATTGGGGATGTTTTCCTTATTTTTTAAGTCAGATGTTTTTACTGAATTCAAAATCCTTATTGAAAAACAGTTAACAGGTAAAATATCTGCTATTTATACCATTAAAACTATCCAAACAGATGGGGGAGGGGAATAAATTTACAAAAGGTTTGCAGCATACTTAATTCAAAATGGGATTAGTCACCACACTTCTTGTCCCTACCCTCCACAACAGAACGGGGTGGTTGAAAGAAAACACATGTTTACTTGCTCAAATCCTGAGAAATTTTGGCTGTTAGCTTTTACTACTGCGGTTTTCCTCATTAACCGTTTGCCCATGCGCCAATTGCAATATATTTCTCCTTATCAAAAATTGAGGAAAAGAAAATCGGACTACAAGTTTCTGAAAGTGTTTTGGTGCACTTGTTTCCCTAATCTTGTCCCCTACAATCGTCACAAACTCATGCTAAAGTCAACCCCATGTGTGTTTTTGGGTTATAATTTAATGTGAAGGGTACCGATGTTTCAATCCTCGTTCTAGCAGTAGGTCTACATTTCACCTATTGCCAAGCGTTATTTGATGAAAGTCGCTTTTTACGATTTTGCACAATCTTTTCTAGTGCTCTACCCGCCTGGTCAAAATTCTCGCATACAACGGCAAGCACAAGTTACCTTCGGTTAGTCTACACGTACTCGGCCCGTGCCTCCTCGTGCCATCGGTCCTATTCCAACTTCTTCAGGACTCCAAACCCCACCTCCCTTACAAATTGTTAACAGCCATCCGGCCATCATCCTATTCCAGCCACTTCATGGATTCCAGCCAACCGCGCCTTCTTCAGATCTTCCTCTCATTCAAGATTCTGGGCCGACCTCCTCCAGCCCACCTCTTCAAGATAGCTCAGCCCCTTTCACCTAGCAGTACTCCGCACTCGTCCAACCCATTCCTCCTCTAATGATGATGACCCAACAAAGACTCGCCTCACTCGCCGCTTCCCGGTCCAACCTCGGACTTTACATCTACCACCGCCTGCACCCCACTATTACGGCTCATAATCCAATTGCTGGCACTCAACCTATGACTACACGAGCAAAGGCGGGTATTTTTCGCCCGAAACATCGTTCGTCCTCGAATGCAACAAGTGCAGATTTTTCTCCGTTTTATGAACCCCGCACTTTCGTCAAGTTGCTCGCTGGCTCATCGGCAAAAAGCAATGACAAGAACTTCAGGCCCTTCACAAAAATCGAGACTTGGTCCTCTTGATCCTCCGCCTCACAGCCACAACATCGTGGTAGAAGTGGATCTATAAGGTAAAACGTCGCTGCATGACTCGATCGAAAAGTACAAAGCACTCAAACAGAGGGGGTCGATTATGAAGAAACTTTCGCCTGGTGGTAAAGCCGCTACTATCCGTACTATACTCTCTACCACTCTGTGTGGATTCGCCCATCGAACGCTTAGATGTACATAATGCCTTTCTAAATGGTATTCTTGCGGAAGAGGTATATATAGCTCAAACCTCGAGCTTTATCGACTGTTTCACCCGTAGATAGCGCTGCCGACTTCATCGTGCACTGTACGGTCTTAAACAGTCACCTCGGGCCTGGTTTCACCGGCTTCAATCATGACTATCTTCTCACCTTAGGCTTCTTTAATAGTCAAGCAGACTCTTCTCTGTTCATGCGTCATCAACATGGCACCATTGTTGCCATACTAGTTTATGTTGACGACGTCATTGTCACGGGATCACACTTCGCTTCTGTTCCTTCTATTACTGATTTCATATGCTCCACCTTTGAGAGTAGAAGATTGGGGCCTCTTAGCTTCTTTCTCAGAATAAAATCCACTCGCACCAAGAGTCACCTTCATCTCACACAATCTCGGCATGCTTCATATCCCTTACAGAAGTTCAATATGCAATTATGTAAACCTCGCTTCCACCCCTCTCGCCTGGGTTCCCATTTTGTCGCCTTTTAAGGCGACCCTCTCCTGCATCCCTCTATATATCGTAGACATGGTGGGAGCACCGCATTACGTTACTCTTGCTCGGCCGTACTTGTCCTTTATTGTTAATCAAGATCGCCAATTTATGAACACACCTCGTACATCTCATCTTACGGCAAACTCAAGCGTATAATGAGATTTCTCAAAGGCACAATCTCCTTTCGTCCATCTTTCCAAGCCTCGGTACGACACCTCTATCTTAGCCTTTTGCGACGCTGATTGGGCCGGCTCACCGGATGATCGCCACTCCACAATGTACGCTCGTATTTTTATCGGTCTAAATCTCGTTGCTTGGCCGACCAAGAAACAACCTATTTGCCGCCTTCACAGTAGTGAAGCCGAATATGTAGCCTTAGCCTCAACTACAACCGAACTTAGGTGGTTTCATATCTTTATCGCAACCGGGCATCGCTCTTCGTCCATAGTTGTTAAAGGCGAACGGCGAGAGGCGGGCGATACATACATGAAAAAGGCGAAAAGCGAGGCGGTAGAAAAGCGGCGAAAAGGCGAACAAGGCGAAAAAATAGAATAAAAAATTAGTAAAAATTAGTAAATATTAGAAAAATATATAAATATACATGTAACATATAAACAAAAATTCAAACATGTTATGAACAAAAATAAAACATATAAGTTTCACTTATAAATAGTATCATAAACATAATTTATACCCCAGAAGAGAGAAATTTAAGACAAAATTTAAACCACATAGTTCAAATTAACAAAACAAATACTAGAAAGAAGAGGAAAAACAATAATATTTTTAACAAATGAAGAGGAATAAATAAAACAAAAGAAAATATTATGAGGAATGTCGTAAACGTCGCAAAGTTCAGAAAAAAACAAAAAACAAAACAAAAACTAAATGCCGAACAAGTACCAACACGACGTGAATTCAAGACTTCTCGAGAGTCGCAATGCTCGTAGGTGGCCAAGGTCGTCGTCGAAGGAACGAACACTGAAGTAAATTTATCTGCGTCTCTTGTTGTGGTAAAAATTCTGTAATAGTCGGTATTTATCGAATCTGAAATTGGGTCAGTCGATTTTATAATCGATTTATAGAATCGAACTTACATTAGAAGAAGTTTCCATAAAAACAGAAACTCCAGAAACCTAATTTGACACGTTCTGGCTTCTCTCTTTGAATTCCAAAGAGTTACGCTTTTCATAAACGACCACCTCATCCTGCAAAGGCGGCGTACCCTCCAAGGCGCCAATATGGCGAGGTGGGCGAGAGAGGCGAGCACCTTTCGCAACTATGTCTTCGTCCGCCTCGTCTTTTATGCGATAATATCTCGGCCCTCCATATGTCAAATAATCCGGTTATTCATGCTCGTACCCGACACATTGAGATTGATATACATTTCGTTCGAGACTTACATCACCGTGGATTTCTACAACTCCATCACATTTCCACCACCGATCAACTCGCCGATATATTCACTAAAAGTCTTGCTTAACCATGGTTTCATCTCTTATCCGGCAAGCTTCAGCTCCGACCTTCTCCCCTTGGCTTGAGGGGGGGTGATAACAATGTTACGTAAAGTACCCACTCTCACGTGAACTATGCATGCCCAAGAGTCCCAGTTGGTGTAATATTGTCCATATCATTTTCTTTGAATATGTAAATATTGTTCCATAATTATAGGGATTGATTAGATAGATTTGTAGTATGATTATCTTTCCATGTAAATTGATTTGTACATACTCTATTAAAGAAAAGGAATTGTGGGCAACCAAAGTAAGTTGGGTTCCCTTCTCTCTCTCTCTCTCTCTCTCTCTTTCTTCTTCTTTATTCTTTGAGTCCTTCTAAGTCAGGAAACTCACGTGAACAAATGAGTTTTCTGTTTCTCTTATTTTTTTGGTTCATTGTATCTCTGTGTTAAAGGAAAAGCTATACACAGAGATCTAGAAACTACAAGTAAAGAAAATAAGAACTGAAAATCAAGACGGCTAAACGACCTACGTACTATTCAATTTTCCTCAGTTAATGCAACATATGCAACGTGTTTGTAGTATGGAACTATGTGGACCTATTACTACATTAGCAGATAATGATACATTTGAGTCGAGTTAAAGGTTATTCAACACCAAGAAAGATACCAGAAAGACCAAAAGGACCAAATATAACGAGCATTTCTCCAGCAAAGAGAAGCAGAGTAACATAACACCTCCACATATGTGATAGGCATAAACAAGCAAATAAATCATGCTAGTTAAGTGATGAAGAACCTACCTCAAAGCTTGTTGATGAGAACTTAGTAGCTCCATCTTTACTTTCTGTTGCACAAGTCTCGGTGCTGAGATCAATCTTAGAAACCACCGATCCTGTGCTACTTCCTTTACCATCATGGCTCATTTTTCTGGCAGTACCCATGTGTGCTTGCTTTACCAATGTCTTATTCTCCTGCTTTAACAAAGATATCTGCATGAAGTAAATTGACATGCCTGTTATAAAATATAGCCAGTTTATCATCTATAGAAGAATGAACAGTTCATGGTTGATTGAAAACCTGCTTCTGAAGGCGTTCTCTCTCTACTGCCAGTTGCATTACAAGATCGGTTATAAATTTAGTACGGAGATTTATGTCTTTTGCAGTAGCCTTCTTGGCTTCCTCAGTTCTATGCAAAGACTCTTCCAAGTTTTCCACTCTACTCTTGAGAAAACTAAGTTCGTCTCTGAGTTCTGCGTTGGACTCTGACAATATAATACATTTGTCTTCTGCACTATCGGTTTGACTTTCAGCTTTCAAAACCTTCGACTTCAGATCCTCAATTACATTTTCCATATCATTGACTGACGCATACAGCATGCTTTGCTTCTCCAGACTTGCTTCTGCAGATGCCACCGCGTTTTGTAGCTGAATTTCAGATTCCCTCAGCTGTTTCTCAAGTGAATCCACCCTTGTACTCCCGCTAGTCTTTATATGAATTAGCTCTTCATTGAGTTCCTTAATAGTAGTCTCTGTCAGAAATCTACACTTAGCTTCTGCACTTTCAGATTTTGTTTCTGCCATAGAAATTTTTTGCTGGAGATCTTTGACCATATTTCCCATTTCATCCGCAGAGGCCTTCGCATTCAGCAGGTGTAGCTCAGATTCTTTCAGTTTCTCCTCAAGAACACTCACTTCCTCCTTCAAATTGGTAGTTTGGCATTCTGCAACAGCTAATTTTTCCTCAACTTCTTTAAGCCTTGAAAGGTCGACAAGCTCCGCATTGCTTCTTTCAACCTTCTGCAGAGCACTTTCCTTGACTGTCAACTGCTTAATGGCATTCTGGAGTTTAGAGCTCAATTCTCCTTCTTTTTGAAGTGAACCATTTAGTTTAAAATTTAATACACTGAGCTGTCCCAATAGTTCTTTTGAAACTCCCATTAGAACCTCGGATGCATTATCTGACTGGAACAACCTATCTATTGCCGCCTCAGCTTCTTCCTCCACATAGAGTACTTCTTGTTCAGACGAGTGCACCCTTAATTTTAAATCTTCTTCAATTTGCCTTGATTCTGTCACCTTTTTCTCAAGATCCAATTCTCTGGCCAAAGATTTCTCCAGCATCCTTAGAATGTGCCTCTGTTGTTCAGCAGTCTGCATTTTGATCTTCTCGGACAGATCTGAAACACCATCATTCCCCCCTAGAAACACCACCCCTTTCTTCTCTCCCCCTGACAGCGTGCACGGATTAAGAAATGAATAACTATTGGTAAAGTATTATATGTCTCTGTGCTCGCACACCAAGAAAAGAAAGTTGCAAACAGTACAAAGTAAAGGAACTAAAGTTTCAATTCCTATTAAGTAAATAAAGTATAACCAGACATAAGTGCTTACAATTTTCTTCTCCAGCATAACTCAACAAGATTCTTTGTAATTTGGCAGACTGCAACTTTATTTCCGCTATGTGCTCCAGTGATTGCTTCAATGATTTTTCAGAATCGTCTAACTTGTCTTCCATATACGCAAGAGTTCCACCCAAGTACTTGCATGAAGATAGAATCTCACGAGCATTAACAATATCCAGCTGAAGAGTTTGCATAAAGTACTCTAACTCCTTCACTTCTGAATCCAAAATTGCGGATAAGAGATCGAATTCAAGTGCTTTCTGACCAGAATCACTTAAATTGTGGTCCTTGTCAGAAATGATGGCCTCAAATTCACTCTCCTTAGTCTCCACATGCATTACAAGTATATTTAAGTTGACCAGCTTCTCGCAAGAACATGCTATATCTAACTCAATTCTAGTTAGAATCTCCCCTGAACTATCTAGTTCTCGGATTCTATCTCCATCGGAAGAGAATCCCTTAGAAATGTCACTCCTCTCTGTCTCGACTTCAAAAGCGTTAACATCTTCCGCGGGGGAATCCATTATGGTCTGTTGTTAGCTTGTTCTCAATACTGAAAGGAGAAGAGGTATCGGTAATAGTTATATTCTTAACCAAAAACGTATATTAATTTGCCCACCGCAAAGAAGTAAACCAAATTGAAAGGGCGAATAGATCTGTTGTTAGAAATGACCAACGCGATATATAATCAATGATTGAGTGCTACAGGGAGGGAAATACAGACAATGTTAATATTTTAATGTTAAAAACATGTTAACAGAAAGGGTGAATAGTTCGGTATTTTTAAGACGAAAACTATGCATACATATTTCAAGAGACCAGCATCTCTATAGCTGTCTAAGAGGAGGTTACAAATAAGCTTCGTTTTTTGGATGTCTTAACAAGTTGCAACATAAAAGTTTTCATTTTGGGATGTGCAAGCGAGTTTGAGAGGTATCTATTGTACAAGTGTTGGTCAGAGGGGGTTTGTCATGAATCATACCATTAGTTGGAGCAGGAAGTCTGAGAGAAGAATCCGTCATCAATTCATGCATGACTAAACTACCACTCGTAGCATGTGGAAACATGATCCGAGTGTTCCTATACTTTTTAGGACAAAGATACCTTTCAAATATATGGCTTAAATACTGTTGCCACAAATTATAGAGTATAACAATAAACTCGAAAAAATTATCTTCTCTTCATCGTGGAAATAGGACTTACATGTGTAGTGAAAACCAAATGTGTAGTAGCAATTAATGTGCTCGTTTGTTTCCACTTTTTTTAGTAGCTTTTGACTCAAAATAAGCAATAATTGTATAAATGTAGTGTTTGTTTTCACTTATAAGTCAAAAGCCCATAAGTGAGGTACAACTCAATTGTAGCATGAATAAGTGAAAGGCAAAAAACACCAAAAATGGTACTTTTTCTACTTATATGGTATATATGGTAACACGCGTTTTTCCTTTTTTTTTTAATTAAAATCTTATATCCCAAATTACCCTCTCTTTCCTAAATTACTTCCCTTTTTCCCTTTTTCTAAAATAAATTGAAATGAATACACAACATAATTAGATAATTTTTTTGAAAGATTTTAGGTCACGAGTTCAAGTCCAACAAGTCCTATAAGCAGCCTCTTGCTTTTGCTTTTATGCAGGGTGAGGTTTGCCTACATTTCACCCTTATGTGGGACCCTTACCCGAACCCTCGCTACGCGGGAATGATTTGGTGCACCGGGATGCCCTTTTTTTGTTGTTATATTTTAAATATATTGATGGGTTTCTTTAATTTTGAACCATGACTAAACTTTAATAAATACTCCCTCCGTCCCGATTTAATTTTCTTAGTTTAACTTGGCACATGTATTAAGAAAAAGTAAATATTGTGAGTATGAAAAGTAAAGTAAGAGAGAGAAAGTGGCAAGGAGTTTTTGTTGTTAGTATAACAATTGGGTCTCATAATCCATTTTAAGTAATAAAGCAAGTAAGAATCTTAAACTGGGACGGACTAAAAAGGTAAGTAAGAACCTTAAACTGCGACGGACTAAAAAGGTAAGTAAGAACCTTAAATCGGGATGGAGGGAGTATATTTTAAATACTTTTCTGATTTTTTAAAATTATTTGTGTATAACTAAAATATATTGTTATGAATTTATTGACATAATTAAATATTCTTTTGTTTAATAATATTATGAATTTACAACGTTACTTGAATTAAAAAGGAAAAAAGTAATTACATATATGATTTAATTTAAATATGTTAATAAATTCACAAGTGTGTATATTTCAGTTCAACGAATACAATTTATATGATTTAGTTCTTAATTAAATTGACATGCATATGAGTTAATGCTCTAATACTCGAACTCTTTGGTTTACCCCGTCGTACCCGTGTCGGACACTACTATTTTAGTGTTGTGTCGGCGAGATAAATCAAAAAGTCCGAGCATCATAGAGTTAATGTATATATTTGGAGCATTTTGGTATTTTTATCATAATTCAACCTTTTGCAGTTTTTTTAACAAACAATAACAACTAGCTTATGGCAGCTCATAAGCATTTTCAAAACAGCCAAAACAAACAGTATCCAGTCAATCAGCCATAAGCTATCGGCTGCGACAAACACATCTAATGTAATTTAACAACGATGGATAATAGAGATGAAAAGATGGATAATAGAGATGAAAAGCAAATGTGTAACAGCAGTTCAGGTAATTTAATATCGATGGATGATAGAAATGAAAACCAAACATGTTGGCTACATGTTGTCCATATATACCTTTAATCTAAGGGTTTTGGATTTATTCACAATTTTTTCTGTCAGTGGTACTTCAACATGGGGGACACACATGTTATTTGATGTACTCTCTCCATTTAAAGAGCCCCTTTTAAGTGTTTACATGTCCCAATTAGAAGTCTCTCTTCTAAGCTTACAGCTTTCATGATGGTTTAAATTCAGCCATCAGTTATCAAAGAAGGGAGTATATTTATTAAAAGCAGTATATCCGAAAACCCCTTGATGCTAAGAAAAAGAAACTTTGGGATACAGAGGGAGGGAATATATATATATATATATATATATATATATATATATGCCGAAAACCCCTTGATGCTAAGAAAAAGGAACTTTGGGATACAGAGGGAGGGAATATATATATATATATGCAACACATAAACAAAGCACAAAACGTGTTATTAACAAGAATAAAACATTAAATAAATGTCACAATTCCACATACAATAGTATATCCTAATATAATTCAAACCTCAAAAGTAAGAATTTTTAGACAAAATTCACATGAGTTATGAAGTTCAAATTAACAAAACAAGTACTAGTTTAACCAAGTGAAATAATCTTAAACCCTTATCAAGAAAAGAAACCAGGTTCTAAAGTCATGCAAAAGTAGATGAAAACTTGAAGACCGGTGAACCGGAAAAAAATGCAAAAAGGCGAGAGGCGGGCGGCAAATAGGCGAGCAACGCGTACGCCTCGTGAAGAAAGGGGATCCTCTAAGACGCCAAAAAGGCGAGGAGGGCGAGACGGGCGGTCGCCTTTGACAACTATGCTTAATAACAACTACCATTCGAACACAACCGAAAGATTAAGAGCAACATCGATCCTGCATTTCTTACAGTAACAAGGGAAAAGAACATAAGAGACATACATTGATTCTAGTACTAGATGAGTTGTGATTTCATTGTTGATTTATAGATGAAAAAATGGTTCACACAAAACAATCAGTACTAGATACGAGATCACATGTACCACTTTTGAGAATCACATTTTTTACCACAAGTGACCTAGCAGTTATGAATTATTAGGGTTGATATCATCATTATGTATGAATGATGTATAGTTGTTGAATCAATAGTGGTACACAATGCGGCATAGGAGATTCGGTCTCTCGGTATGAAATAATTAACACCATATTCATTCTAACCATCGATCAACTTAGTGGGAATTAATCATATGCTCTCCAAGGATCTAGACTGAACCTCCAAGGATATAATTACGAAGAACCCAAATAAAAGTAAAGTCTACACATTAGCACCACCTCAACAACAAGGCCTTATTCCCAAAATAGTTTGAGATCCACTAACATGAATCCTCATATGTCAAAAACAAAAAAAAAATATCCCCATCACCCAAATAAATTTTTGTCCTACACTCCGGCCTTTTCAACGCCATATTTTCATCCAATTCAAATAAATTCATATTGTTTTCAATCACGCTAATACAAGTTTTCTTATGCCTTCCCCTATGCTTCACCATTTTATCACTTTTCTACTTTTCAGACCTCCTAACCGGTTCATCACTCAGTCTACGTTTCACATGATCAAACCACCTTAGGCGATTCTCCCTTATTTTATCTTCAAATGGTGAAACTCATACTTTCCCTATTATCACCTCATTTCTCAATCGATCGTTTCTTTTATGCCCACACATTCTTTGTACCTCACGCATCTCTGCCACATTTATCTTATAACGTGACACTGTTTCACTGCCAACACTCATTGCCATATAGCTGGCCTAATTTTCGCGCGGTAGAATTTTCTCTTTAAGCTATTGGGCATTCCGGGATTAGAAACCTTGCGCACTCTTACACTTCAATCAACCTGCTTTAATTCTATAAGTCGCATCTCCATCCAATTTTTCATCCTTTTGGATAATAGATCAAAGATAGCGAAAAAGGTCAACAGTCTTCCATCAAATATGATCACCCTTGCCTCCCTTCTTACTCTGCTACAATTATGGTCCAAATATTTGGTTTTGCTTCTGCTCGCTCTAAAACCGTATAATTTCTAATGGCCTTGCACCTTAAGATTTCCATGGCCATCTGCATATGATAAATCTAATAGGGTGGCAGAATCAAGAGTACGAACAATGAAGATGCCAAAAGAGGGGTTCCTTTCATAAAAGTTTCAAATTTCGAACAGCACCCTTTACCTAGGATACTCTCAGTGAAACAAATCATAAACACACCAAGAATTCAAGGAACTCATTTAGCGATTCAACAATGATAATTGTCAAGCCTCATTTGCACAAAAGAGAAGAGATCCCAGATCAATATTTAGCACACATAGAGAGAAAATCAATACAAGAACATGAAAACAACAATGCCGAAAACGTTAGAATCATGAACTAACAACCCATTTTTCCTTCCTGCAAGAATTACAGGGTAGAGAAACAGGGCATCTAAGTAGGGAAATTGAAAGAAATTAATCAGAGAAGATGAGCATACCTGTGTCTGTGTGTGGGTTGAGAGAGCGGAGAAAACAGTTCTTGATTTCCAATTGGAGTGGAGGGGGAGGGGGAGGGGGAGGGGTGATTATCTAATTTTAGTTAATTAAAAATAAATGATTTTGATTGATTATTATTTGATTAATTAATGGTGCATCTGGAGGGCGGGCTTAAGGACACGTGCAGTGCTCTGTCTAAACTGATACAGAGCGGTACAGTTTCCGAAGGCCATTAACTCTATTTACGTGGCCCATCAACCCATTTCCTACGCAGCGCAGTTACGTATGATCCCAAAATACTTACTCCCTCTAACCAAAATAATGTAAAACAAAAAATCAAATTTGCTTTTTTATGAAAATTATACTTAATTTTTTATTTTTTGGATCGAATTATTTTATTATTTTAGATCAACTAGTAGTGAGTAACCCGTCAAAATTCTACGGGCATAGTTAGGCTTATTATTACTTATTGTCATAATCTGTAATTTTATTTAAATAAACGAAAACAATATTTTAGGCTTATATTCAACAATAAAAAAATTGACACGATAATTTTGGGAGGATGGAGTAACATGTACACATAGAAAATTACTTTGCTACATTCAGAATAACTCCATTTAGCCTATATGTGTTGGGATGTCCAAACATATTTTTGTCACATATATCTATTTCTATTATAAAAAAAATGTGTGTACACTTGCTCACCGATTTTTTAAGAGATGGAGAAGATATAAAAATTTATGAATGCACACTCAAGATACATCAAGGAAGCACGACTCAGGGCCTTATGAAGCATTTCAGATAATACCAGTGTTCTAAAAATCGGCCTAGGCGGCAGTCAGGCGCCGCGATTTATGCCTAGGCGGGGGAATTAGGCGGTAGGCGGACTAGGCGGGCCTGGGCGGCGCCTAGGCGAGACTGGGCGGCGCTAGGCGGGCTGGGCGAAAAGAAAGCCACAATTTCATGGGTCCTTCACCGTTCATCTATTTCAATCTATTCATCGTTGAATTTCAGCAATATTCATCAAAGAAAACGAACTTGACTAAGAAGAGAGAGGGAGATCGAGTTTCAAAATCAGATCTGAATATGATTTTAAAATAAGACCTAGATATGATTTCAAAATCTTCATGCATCGAGTTTGTATCAAGTTGTTTTCAAGATCTATGGACAACATTAACAAACTTCAGATCGAGTTGGAGAGAGGGAGATAGAGGAGTTGTGTCTGTGATTCGAATCACATTCATTACTTCCGGCGATGTCGAAATGGTTTGAGATCAGATTTGATGAAGATGGCATTTTCGGTAAAATGGATGAGAAAGAGGGGTAAATGGTGGGTAGTAGAGATTGTTTGAAGGGATGGGTAACTGTTCTTTGGTCTTGGGCGAAGGACCAATTTATGTAGGTAGTCTAGTTTTTTGAAGTATAAATAAAATTTTAAAATAATTTGATTATTCACAAATTACACGGTTGAGATATTTTATCTTTATTTGTATAAAAAATATTATTTATTTTTGACAAATAATAAAAATAAGTAGTACTATTTTTTGGATATATATATAAATTTATGAAATATATTTAAAATTTGTCTAATTTCTCGGCCCCGCCTAGGCCCCTGCCTAGGCCCCTAGGCACTAGGCCCGGCTCCGCCGCCTAGCATCCGCCTAGCGATTTTTAGAACCTTGGATAATACTCAAGTTGTGATTATTATAAATCTGAATTATGTATACCCCTAGTTCATAAATGTGTCAAAATCATACCAACATTTCAAGTTTTAACCACTTGACAACCATTTATCAAAACAAAATATTAGTTGATCCCTTGAATATAGTTATCAAAGCTTTAGCCATCAAGCAAAATGTTACAATTTCTCTTGTGTGTTATTTTCTGGTTAGGAAATATTATGAAAATAAATAAGTTATGGCATTCATATACAACACTGGAATGAAAACAAATAAACTTGATAGTTTTAATCAGATTATTAATCATAAATTTCAAAATACCGAATGAAATAACAAAATACCAAAGAAAATTTTTGTTAACCATCCCCCTCACTCTACCCACGATAATATCACCTTGAGAAAAATAAATTGTAAATAAATATTTTAAAAACAAAAAATGTGCATTTGAATAAAATATTAATTGATCCAGTTTTGAAGATTTACATTTCCTTATTTACTAATTGCTTTCCCGTTTTTTGAAAATTCAAAATTTGATTTCAAAATTCAAATGTTAATTGAGCTTAAATCGGGATAATTTACTGTATAAATATTTACCTTATAAACATTAACTTTTTATTAAATAAAAAATCAATTTATTAAATGAAAAATCTTTGAAACTAAGACGAATGGGAGAATTATATAATGTCATGTCATAATAGTGACATGGCTTAATATGAGGACTCTAAATGTTTATCTTTTAATATATTATATAGAAGGATCATTATAGTACTACTTCTTTCATCTCAAAAAGAATTATAAATAAATTACTTAAAAATAATAATATTTTTTTGGAGCGTTACTCTTTGATTATATTTTTAAATTCCTATTTATAAGACTCTTGCATGTATATAGATCATTAAATTAATATTTCTTTCGTCCCAAAATAAAAATAATTGATCAGTTTGTATTTTGCTTAAAATAAAAAAAAGTATTCATTTATTATACTATATTATTGTAACTGTTTCTAATTTATATACCAAAGATTTCAATTTATAAAATAAATTTGTATGTATATGGATCATAATTATAGTACTACCTCTTCTGTCTCAAAAAGAATTATAAATAAAAAATTTAAAAACAAAAAATGCACATTTGAATAAAATTAATCGATCCAGTTTTGAAGAGTTACATTTCCTTATTTACTAATTGCTTTCCCATTTTCTGAAAATTCAAAATTTGATTTCAAAATTCAAATTTTGATTGAGCTTAAATCGGGATAATTTATTGTATAAATATTTACCTTATAAACATTAACCTTTTATTAAATGAAAAATCAATCTATATAATATATAAAAGCAGAAACATTTCAAGACCATACAGCTCGCCACGTGGAATTCCAAGTCAGCTCTATGTTCACCAATTATTAGCCGCCATGTGTCACATTCAATGAAGAGTTTTATTTTAGATTTTGATTTAAACACAAATTTTAGCTTTTAAATCCAAACAAAATATTTTTAAACGTAATAAATTCAAACTACATCGGTTCCGAAATAAATGTGATGGTGGTAGAAAGTAGAAACATTGTTTTGGAGCATGCACTGATTTCTCTTATCATTATCCCCCATATTAGATTTTAGATTATTAGATTTGGTTTATTTTATTTTATTGGATTAAATTTAATTTTTTTTAAATTGTATTATTCTTTCCATCCTAAAATGAATGATTTTTTTTTCAAAATTTAATAATCATTTTAAAAATTTAATTTTAATCTAGAAAAAATAATAAACATTCTTTTAATTCATTTTCAAAATTTTACATTTGTAAAAATATAATGAATTATGAAAAAAATTAAATAAAAAAAATTTAAAAAAACATTTATTTTGTGACAATAATGGTCATTCAATCTATATAATATATAAAAGCAGAAACATTTCAAGACCATACAGCTCGCCACGTGGAATTCCAAGTCAGCTCTATGTTCACCAATTATTAGCCGCCATGTGTCACATTCAATGAAGAGTTTTATTTTAGATTTTGATTTAAACACAAATTTTAGCTTTTAAATCCAAACAAAATATTTTTAAATGTAATAAATTCAAACTACAGCGGTTCCGAAAGAAATGTGATGGTGGTAGAAAGTAGAAACATTGTCTTGGAGCATGCACTGATTTCTCTTATCATTATCCTCCATATTAGATTTTAGATTATTAGATTTGGTTTATTTTATTTTATTGGATTAAATTTAATTTTTTTTAAATTGTATTATTCTCTCCATCCTAAAATGAATGATTTTTTTTCAAAATTTAATAATCATTTTAAAAAATTTAATTTTAATCTAGAAAAAATAATAAACATTCTTTTAATTCATTTTCAAAATTTTACATTTGTAAAAATATAATGAATTATGAAAAAAAATTAAATCAAAAAATTTAAAAGAACATTTATTTTGAGACAATAATGGTCATTCAATCTATATAATATATAAAAGCAGAAACATTTCAAGACCATACAGCTCGCCACGTGGAATTCCAAGTCAGCTCTATGTTCACCAATTATTAGCCGCCATGTGTCACATTCAATGAAGAGTTTTATTTTAGATTTTATTTTAAACACAAATTTTAGCTTTTAAATCCAAACAAAATATTTTTAAACGTAATAAATTCAAACTACAGCGGTTCCGAAAGAATGTGATGGTGGTAGAAAGTAGAAACATTGTCTTGGAGCATGCACTGATTTCTCTTATCATTATCCCCCATATTAGATTTTAGATTATTAGATTTGGTTTATTTTATTTTATTGGATTAAATTTAATTTTTTTTAAATTGTATTATTCTCTCCATCCTAAAATGAATGATTTTTTTTCAAAATTTAATAATCATTTTAAAAAATTTAATTTTAATCTAGAAAAAATAATAAACATTCTTTTAATTCATTTTCAAAATTTTACATTTGTAAAAATATAATGAATTATGAAAAAAAATTAAATCAAAAAAATTTAAAAGAACATTTATTTCGAGACGATAATGGTCATTCAATCTATATAATATATAAAAGCAGAAACATTTCAAGAACATACAGCTCGCCTTGTGGAATTCCAAGTCAGCTATATGTTTACCAATTATTAGCCGCCATGTGTCTCATTCAATGAAGAGTTTTATTTTAGATTTTGATTTAAACACAAATTTTAGCTTTTAAATCCAAACAAAATATTTTTAAATGTAATAAATTCAAACTACAATGGCGGTTAGAAAGAAATGTGATGGTGGTAGAAAGTAGAAACATTGTCTTGGAGCATGCACTGATTTCTCTTATCATTATCCCCCATATTAGATTTTAGATTATTAGATTTGGTTTATTTTATTTTATTGGATTAAATTTAATTTTTTTTAAATTGTATTATTCTCTCCATCCTAAAATGAATGATTTTTTTTCAAAATTTAATAATCATTTTAAAAAATTTAATTTTAATCTAGAAAAAATAATAAACATTCTTTTAATACATTTTCAAAATTTTACATTTGTAAAAATATAATGAATTATGAAAAAAATTAAATCAAAAAAATTTAAAAGAACATTTATTTTGAGACAATAATGGTCATTCAATCTATATAATATATAAAAGCGAAACATTTCAAGACCATACACTCGCCACGTGGAATTCCAAGTCGGCTCTATATTCACCAATTATTAGCCGCCATGTGTCACATTCAATGAAGAGTTTTATTTTAGATTTTGATTTAAACACAAATTTTAGCTTTTAAATCCAAACAAAATATTTTTAAACGTAATAAATTCAAACTACAGCGGTTCCGAAAGAATGTGATGGTGGTAGAAAATAGAAACATTGTCTTGGAGCATGCACTTATTTCTCTTATCATTATCCCCCATATTAGATTTTAGATTATTAGATTTGGTTTATTTTATTTTATTGGATTAAATTTATTTATTTTTAAATTGTATTATTCTCTCCATCCTAAAATGAATGATTTTTTTTCAAAATTTAATAATCATTTTAAAAAATTTAATTTTAATCTAGAAAAAATAATAAACATTCTTTTAATTCATTTTCAAAATTTTACATTTGTAAAAATATAATGAATTATGAAAAAAAAAATTAAAAAAATTTAAAAGAACATTTATTTTGAGACAATAATGGTCATTCAATCTATATAATATATAAAAGCAGAAACATTTCAAGACCATACAGCTCGCCACGTGGAATTCCAAGTCAGCTCTATGTTCACCAATTATTAGCCGCCATGTGTCACATTCAATGAAGAGTTTTATTTTAGATTTTGATTTAAACACAAATTTTAGCTTTTAAATCCAAACAAAATATTTTTAAACGTAATAAATTCAAACTACAATGTTAGAAAGAATGTGATGGTGGTAGAAAGTAGAAACATTGTCTTGGAGCATGCACTGATTTCTCTTATCATTATCCCCCATATTAGATTTTAGATTATTAGATTTGGTTTATTTTATTTTATTGGATTAAATTTATTTTTTTAAATTGTATTATTCTCTCCATCCTAAAATGAATGATTTTTTTTTCAAAATTTAATAATCATTTTAAAAAATTTAATTTTAATCTAGAAAAAATAATAAACATACTTTTAATTCATTTTCAAAATATTACATTTGTAAAAATATAATGAATTATGAAAAAAAATTAAATCAAAAAAATTTAAAAGAACATTTATTTTGAGACAATAATGGTCATTCAATCTATATAATAACTAAAAGCAGAAACATTTCAAGACCATACAACTCGCCACGTGGAATTCCAAGTTAGCTCTATGTTCACCAATTATTAGCCGCCATGTGTCACATTCAATGAAGAGTTTTATTTTAGATTTTGATTTAAACACAAATTTTAGCTTTTAAATCCAAATAAAATATTTTTAAACGTAATAAATTCAAACTACAGCGGTTCCGAAAGAATGTGATGGTGGTAGAAAGTAGAAACATTGCCTTGGAGCATGCACTGATTTCTCTTATCATTATCCCCCATATTAGATTTTAGATTATTAGATTTGGTTTATTTTATTTTATTGGATTAAATTTAATTTTTTTAAAATTGTATTATTCTCTCCATCCTAAAATGAATGATTTTTTTTTAAAATTTAATAATCATTTTAAAAATTTTAATTTTAATCTAGAAAAAATAATAAATATTCTTTTAATTCATTTTCAAAATTTTACATTTGTAAAAATATAATGAATTATAAAAAAAAATTAAATCAAAAAAATTTAAAAGAACATTTATTTTGAGACAATAATGGTCATTCAATCTATATAATATATAAAAGCAGAAACATTTCAAGACCATACAGCTCGCCACGTGGAATTCCAAGTCAGCTCTATGTTCACCAATTATTAGCCGCCATGTGTCACATTCAATGAAGAGTTTTATTTTAGATTTTGATTTAAACACAAATTTTAGGTTTTAAATCCAAACAAAATATTTTTAAACGTAATAAATTCAAACTACAGCGGTTCCGAAAGAATGTGATGGTGGTAGAAAATAGAAATATTGTCTTGGAGCATGCACTTCTTTCTCTTATCATTATCCCCCATATTAGATTTTAGATTATTAGATTTGGTTTATTTTATTTTATTGGATTAAATTTATTTTTTTTTAAATTGTATTATTCTCTCCATCCTAAAATGAATGATTTTTTTCAAAATTTAATAATCATTTTAAAAAATTTAATTTTAATCTAGAAAAAATAATAAACATTCTTTTAATTCATTTTCAAAATTTTACATTTGTAAAAATATAATGAATTATGAAAAAAAAAAATCAAAAAAATTTAAAAGAACATTTATTTTGAGACAATAATGGTCATTCAATCTATATAATATATAAAAGCAGAAACATTTCAAGACCATACAGCTCGCCACGTGGAATTCCAAGTCAGCTCTATGTTCACCAATTATTAGCCGCCATGTGTCACATTCAATGAAGAGTTTTATTTTAGATTTTGATTTAAACACAAATTTTAACTTTTAAATCCAAACAAAATATTTTTAAACGTAATAAATTCAAACTACAGCGGTTCCGAAAGAATGTGATGGTGGTAGAAAGTAGAAACATTGTCTTGGAGCATGCACTGATTTCTCTTATCATTATCCCCCATATTAGATTTTAGATTATTAGATTTGGTTTATTTTATTTTATTGGATTAAATTTATTTTTTTAAATTGTATTATTCTCTCCATCCTAAAATGAATGATTTTTTTTTCAAAATTTAATAATCATTTTAAAAAATTTAATTTTAATCTAGAAAAAATAATAAACATACTTTTAATTCATTTTCAAAATTTTACATTTGTAAAAATATAATGAATTATGAAAAAAAATTAAATCAAAAAAATTTAAAAGAACATTTATTTTGAGACAATAATAGTCATTCAATCTATATAATATATAAAAGCAGAAACATTTCAAGACCATACAGCTCGCCACGTGGAATTCCAAGTCAGCTCTATGTTCACCAATTATTAGCCGTCATGTGTCACATTCAATGAAGAGTTTTATTTTAGATTTTGATTTAAACACAAATTTTAGCTTTTAAATCCAAATAAAATATTTTTAAACGTAATAAATTCAAACTGCAGCGGTTCCGAAAGAATGTGATGGTGGTAGAAAGTAGAAACATTGTCTTGGAGCATGCACTGATTTCTCTTATCATTATCCCCCATATTAGATTTTAGATTATTAGATTTGGTTTATTTTATTTTATTGGATTAAATTTAATTTTTTTAAAATTGTATTATTCTCTCCATCCTAAAATGAATGATTTTTTTTCAAAATTTAATAATCATTTTAAAAAATTTAATTTTAATCTAGAAAAAATAATAAACATTCTTTTAATTCATTTTCAAAATTTTACATTTGTAAAAATATAATGAATTATGAAAAAAAAATTAAATCAAAAAAATTTAAAAGAACATTTATTTTGAGACAATAATGGTCATTCAATCTATATAATATATAAAAGCAGAAACATTTCAAGACCATACAGCTCGCCACGTGGAATTCCAAGTCAGCTCTATGTTCACCAATTATTAGCCGCCATGTGTCACATTCAATGAAGAGTTTTATTTTAGATTTTGATTTAAACACAAATTTTAGCTTTTAAATCCAAACAAAATATTTTTAAACGTAATAAATTCAAACTACAGCGGTTCCGAAAGAATGTGATGGTGGTAGAAAATCGAAACATTGTCTTGGAGCATGCACTTATTTCTCTTATCATTATCCCCCATATTAGATTTTAGATTATTAGATTTGGTTTATTTTATTTTATTGGATTAAATTTATTTTTTTTTAAATTGTATTATTCTCTCCATCCTAAAATGAATGATTTTTTTTCAAAATTTAATAATCATTTTAAAAAATTTAATTTTAATCTAGAAAAAATAATAAACATTCTTTTAATTCATTTTCAAAATTTTACATTTGTAAAAATATAATGAATTTTGAAAAAAAATTAAATCAAAAAAATTTAAAAGAACATTTATTTTGAGACAATAATGGTCATTCAATCTATATAATATATAAAAGCAGAAACATTTCAAGACCATACAGCTCGCCACGTGGAATTCCAAGTCAGCTCTATGTTCACCAATTATTAGCCGCCATGTGTCACACTCAATGAAGAGTTTTATTTTAGATTTTGATTTAAACACAAATTTTAGCTTTTAAATCCAAACAAAATATTTTTAAACGTAATAAATTCAAACTACAGCGGTTCCGAAAGAATGTGATGGTGGTAGAAAGTAGAAACATTGTCTTGGAGCATGCACTGATTTCTCTTATAATTATCCTCCATATTAGATTTTAGATTATTAGATTTGGTTTATTTTATTTTATTGGATTAAATTTAATTTTTTTTAAATTGTATTATTCTCTCCATCCTAAAATGAATGATTTTTTTTCAAAATTTAATAATCATTTTAAAAAAATTAATTTTAATCTAGAAAAAATAATAAACATTCTTTTAATTCATTTTCAAAATTTTACATTTGTAAAAATATAATGAATTATGGAAAAAAATTAAATCAAAAAAATTTAAAAGAACATTTATTTTGAGACAATAATGGTCATTCAATCTATATAATATATAAAAGCAGAAACATTTCAAGACCATACAGCTCGCCACGTGAATTTCCAAGTCAGCTCTATGTTCACCAATTATTAGCCGCCATGTGTCACATTCAATGAAGAGTTTTATTTTAGATTTTTATTTAAACACAAATTTTAGCTTTTAAATCCAAACAAAATATTTTTAAACGTAATAAATTCAAACTACAGCGGTTCCGAAAGAATGTGATGGTGGTAGAAAGTAGAAACATTGTCTTGGAGCATGCACTGATTTCTCTTATCATTATCCCCCATATTAGATTTTAGATTATTAGATTTGGTTTATTTTATTTTATTGGATTAAATTAAATTTTTTTAAAATTGTATTATTCTCTCCATCCTAAAATGAATGATTTTTTTTCAAAATTTAATAATCATTTTAAAAAATTTAATTTTAATCTAGAAAAAATAATAAACATTCTTTTAATTCATTTTCAAAATTTTACATTTGTAAAAATATAATGAATTATGAAAAAAAATTAAATCAAAAAATTTAAAAGTGTTTTTTGAAATAAGAGTTTTTGGTAAAGTTTAGGTGTGTGCGCTAAAAAGGGCGTAACTTTTGATTCCGGAAGAACCACGGAACGCACAACATATCAAATCGAAGCTCTTTTCGAGATGGACAAAAGTCATTGGGTGTAGCCCCATGACACTGATGTGGTGGATTTTGTATACATTATTTCCCTATTTTTCCTATGTATTTTCTTTCATTTTGATGTACTTTGGCTAGTTTTGATGTAATTGGGGCTTTATTTTTCATTTGTGCTTTTATTGTAATCCGGGGGTAGAATAGTTGTATTTAGTGGTTATTTTTCCGGATGTAATTTTGGTGCTTCAAAGTTATGCCTCAAGTATTAAAATTAGTGAAGTCAAAGTCGACCGAGACGGAGGAAATTGAATTATTTTGCAAAGGGACCAAGCAATAGTATTAATTTAGGAAGTTAAAGCTTCCTAAATCAATGCAGTTTCCTAAACCATTGCTTTGACCGGGCATTGTGTGGCACAGAGGACGGGGCGTTGACCAATGCATGGGAATGAGTGACCAAGGAAACGTGTACTGGCATGGAGGAGTAATTTAATTTAGTTTATTTTTCTTTTTCTTTATTATTATTATTATTAGTCTTTTAGGTTTTAATTTAGGGAAGGAGTATAAAAACTCCAAAACATTATTATTTTAGGGTTCCTTCTTTTTATCAGCTTTTTCCCTAGTTTTTCCAGAGAACAATATTCAAGCTTTTGGATTTCATGGAAGGCTAAATCTCCCTTGCTTTGGATTTGTAATTTTTGAACCGTCTGGAGTATCAATTGAGGTTTGATTTCTTTCAATTATTCTTCCCTAATTGCAATTTCACTTGTTCTTAATTCAAAATCAATTTCTAGGGTTTTGAGAAATTGATCAATCCCTTAATCCTGTTAATTGATTATTGCTAGATTTCCCTTTTATCGTGTCGGACTAGGGTTGTCATTGTAGCATCTTCGTTATTCATGTATGTGTCATCTTGAATGGTGATTAAAGTAAAATTGGCTTTAAATCTATTTGAAATAATAATAGATTAATTCCTTGATCTTCATCTCTTAGAATTGCATCAATTTATATTTAGAACCTTGATCGTGTCGGCTAGGTTTTATCTATTAATTAGGGTTTTTAGTTGAGCGTGTCGCCGCTATTAACTACTATCAAAGAAGAGATAGAGATTTTATATCTCGTGATCAAGTAATTAGGGAGAAGAAAGAAAGAATTCATTCCGGTGATATTGACTGATAGACGGGGATAATTTTGCTTGTCCAAAGTGTTCTTTTACATTATTATTCATAACTTAGATTTTAATTCCCGTCTTAGGATTTTAATCATTCAACAAACAAAAACCCCCCATTTGTGTGCGTGACTTGATCGTTTGCAATACTGTTCCCTGAGATCGATCCTGGACTTCCCCTATCTACATTATTAGGAGTCCTTGTATTAATTTGTAGGTGTGCGACAAAGCCTACCAAATTTTGGCGCCGTTGCCGGGGAACGGTGTAATTGTTTACGATCTTTTTCTGTTCTTAATCTATTTCTTTTTCATTTTATTTCTTGTTATTTTAGTATTTGTGTTATCTGCTAAGTGATTTCCCCTGATCCCCTGTGGTGTGTAACCGTGCATGGTGCACACCCGTTCTACTAATAATTTACTTGTGCCTCTTGATTCAGAAATAGAACGTTCTTTCAGGAAAGGGCGACAACAAAGCAGGAGAATCAAGGAGATATTATTAGCTGAAAGGATGCAGGACGGAAATAATAATGGTGGTGGTGGTGGTGAACAAGCAGTTCCTCCACAGACTTTGAGGCAACGGACTGCCCCGAATTGGAATGAGCAACCACATGCCGTCCAATTCCCTGCCTTACCTGCCGGGGTGACATTTGAGTTGAAGCCGGGGCTACTCAATCAGCTACCGCATTTCACAGGGATGCCCGGAGAGGATCCCAATCAGCACATATCTCAATTTGTGCAAATCTGTCAGAGTATGAAGCCGGTGTCGATTCCGATAGAGCATCTATTATTGAGGGCGTTTTCTTTCACACTGAAAGATAACGCAAATGGTTGGTACTACCACTTGCCCCCTAACAGTATCACGACATGGCAGCAGATGAAAGAAGTATTCTTGGAGGAGTTCTTCCCTCAGGACCAGATCAATGTAATGAAGAGGGACATCAGCAATATGGAGCAAAAGGCAGATGAGACTCTTTACGACTACTACAATCGCTTCCACAAGCTTTGTAGGAGTTGTCCATATCATGGGTTTACTGAGGAGCAGCTGATTGTCTATTTTCATGGGGGGTTGACCATTCAGGATAAAAGGTTGGTGGATTCGTGCTGTGGGGGAAGTATTTTGAATAAGACCACTGATGAAGCTAAAAAATTGATCGAGGAGCTAGCTAAGAGTACGAGGACCCATGGCAAGAGGTCAACTGTGAGACAGGTTAGCGCAGCGGGTTCTAGCAGTGGGGTGACTAGTAAGCTCGAGACAGATATGGAGGATCTTAAGGGTATGGTAAAGCAGTTGGTTCTGGGACAGACACCGAAGCAGTGTGGGATTTGCTATGACATTACGCATCCTACAGATTCGTGCCCTTCGTTGCAGACAGGTGAGATGGAGGATGTCAATGCAGTTGGTTTTGTGCAGCAGGGACAGAGACCGATGGGTAACACTTATAACCCCAACTGGAGAAATCATCCTAATTTCAGATGGGGTACAGGTCAGCAGCAGAATCAGCCGGGTGTTCAGGGACAGCAGTTTGGCAATCAACAGGGTTACCAACAGCAGCAGTATCAGGGTTATAGACCACCATTTGGACAGCAGCCACAGCAGCCGCAGCAGCCACAGCAGCCGCAGCAGCAGGGACAATCTACAGAAGATATGTTCCGTACATTGGCTCAGAGTATGAGCACCTTATCCACCAGTCTTCAGCAGTATCAGCAGAGAACCGATACGAGTATCAGCAATCTGCAGCAGTATCAACAGAGGACTGATACGAGTATCAGTGGTTTGGAGAGACAGATGGGACAGATAGCAGATGCTGTGGGTAGGATGGAGGCTCAGAATTCGGGAAAGCTGCCTTCACAGACTGAACCGAATCCAAAACAGAATGCATGTGCGATCACTCTTCGTAGTGGTAAGGAGCTGCAGGACAGGGTTGTAGCAGAGGAACCGGAGATTGAGGTTGAGATTTCAGAGCCAGTACAAAAGGCACCCGATCAGAAAGAAGTTGCACCAGTGGTTAAGGCTCCTGTATATGAGCCTGAGGTTCCATTCCCCGAGGCCTTGAAAGAGCATCGAAAGCCAGAGCCTGACAAGGCTATTTATGACACTTTCAAGAGATTAGAGGTTAACATTCCCTTCTTGGATCTTCTTCAGACTGTCCCGAGGTATGCGAAGTTCTTGAAGGAATTGTGTACGCTGAAGAGAAATCAGAAGGAGAGGAGTATGAAGAAGGGTAAGGTTAGTGAGCACGTGTCTGCAGTGTATCAGCGGAAATTACCTAAGAAGTGCAGTGACCCAGGGATGTTCGTGATTCCAGTTAGCTTGGGGGATGCTTCTGAGCACAAGGCAATGTTAGACTTGGGGGCGTCAATCAACGTCATGCCCTATTCGATGTTTGAAACTCTTAAGTTGGGACCACTGCAGGATACTAGAGTTGTGATACAACTAGCGGATAGGTCGAATGCCTACCCGAAGGGATTAGTAGAAGATGTGCTGGTTAGAGTGGGGAAGATGATATTTCCCGCAGATTTCTATGTGCTAGAGATGGAGACGGATCCAAAGGCTCCCATATTGTTGGGGAGGCCTTTTATGTCAACTGCTCGGACAAAGCTTGATGTGGCTAATGGTTCCTTGACAATGGAATTTGATGGCCAAGTGATGGAGTTCAATATCTTTGACTCTATGAGATACCCTAAGGATACGGAGTCACTGTGTTTCATTGATGTGGTCGAGCCATTGGTAGAGGAGATATTTGAGGTGTCTAGTGGAGATGATGATCTCAAGACTGCATTAGAGAATGCGTTGGGGTATGCTAGTTTGGAGTTTGACATCTCAGATTCGATGAAGGAAGCGGTTATGGGTCTTACAGAGAGTGCCATGTTTGCTACAGAATCGGGTTTTGGTTACATGAAGTTAGAGGTTCCGGTGGAGAAGCTTGTTCCATCTATAGAGAAGGCACCGGAGCTTGAGTTGAAGGTTCTCCCTGAGCACCTTAAGTATGTTTATCTAGGTGAGGGAGAGACGCTTCCGGTAGTGATTTCTAGCAGTTTGACTGAGGATCAAGAGAAGAGGTTGATTGAGGTGGTTCGGGAGCGAAAATATGCTATTGGTTGGACTATTGCTGATCTCAAGGGCATTAGTCCATCTTTGTGTATGCACCGGATCAACCTAGAGGAGGGTGCGAAGCCAGTGAGACAACCACAGAGGAGACTTAATCCGCCAATGATGGAGGCGGTAAAGAAGGAGGTCCTGAAGCTACTACAAATGGGGATCATCTATCCCATCTCTGACAAAGAAGTGGCGAGCCCCACGCAGCCGTGTCCTCAAGAGGGGCGGGATCACGGTTCCCGCAATCGAAGGGAGAGTTGGTTCCAACCCGGAGCAAACGGGGATCCGTGTATGCATTGACCTCCGACGCTTAAATGAGGTAACTCTTAAAGACCACTTCCCTCCCCTTTATTGATCAGATGTTGGAAAGGTTAGCCGGACGGGCGTACTTTTGTTTTCTTGATGGTTTTTCCGGGTATTTTCAAATACCTATAGCCCCGGAAGACCAAGAGAAAACTACATTTACTTGCCCTTTCGGCACTTTTGCCTATCGGAGAATGCCGTTTGGATTGTGTAATGCACCTGGAACTTTCCAACGGTGCATGATGAGTATATTCTCCGATTTTGTGGAAAGATTTATGGAAGTTTTCATGGATGACTTCACTGTCCATGGGGACTCGTTTGATGAATGCCTTGCTCATTTAGGACTAGTGTTGGATAGATGCATTGAAACTAATTTGGTCCTAAATTTTGAAAAATGTCATTTTATGGTCGAGCAAGGCATAGTGTTAGGTCATGTTGTGTCAAAAAGGGGTATTGAAGTTGACAAAGCTAAGATTGATGTCATTTCTTCGCTTCCTTACCCCACCAACGTGCGTGAAGTCCGGTCGTTTCTTGGTCATGCCGGGTTTTACCGGAGATTTATAAAGGACTTCTCAAAGATTGCTTCACCTCTATGCACCCTGTTGCAGAAAGAGGTTGATTTTAATTTTGATGATAATTGTAAGCAATCTTTCAATGAGTTGAAGTCTAGGTTGACAACCACCCCCATTATTCAAGCACCCGATTGGTCTCGTCCCTTTGAGATCATGTGTGATGCGAGTGATTATGCTGTGGGGGCGGTTTTGGGTCAAAAAGTGGAGCGTGCCTCGCATGTAATCTATTATGCGTCGATGACCTTAAATGGGGCACAAAGAAATTACTCCACCACAGAAAAGGAGATGTTGGCGGTGGTTTTTGCACTAGAAAAATTTAGGTCCTACTTGTTGGGCACTAAAATCATTGTTTACACCGACCACGCTGCTCTAAAATACTTGATGTCTAAAAAAGAGGCTAAACCGAGACTCATTCGGTGGATTCTCTTGTTGAGTGAGTTTGATATAGAGGTAAAGGACAAAAAGGGGGCTGAAAATTTAGTTGCCGATCATTTGAGTCGCCTTGTAATAGAGGAGGACAAGCCTTATAAACAAGCCCCAATCCGGGGTGAGTTTCCTGATGAGGTTCTTTGGGCAGTTAATTCTATGGCTCCTTGGTATGCGGACTTGGTCAATTTTCTCGTTTCTAATAGATTCCCTCCGGGGATGTCAAAATCTAAAAGAGACAAAGTTCGTAGTGATGCCAAGTATTATGTGTGGGATGAGCCCAACTTGTGGAGGCATTGTGCCGACCAAGTCATTCGGAGGTGTATTCCCGATAGTGAGGTGTCCTCTGTTCTTAAATTCTGTCATGAGCATGCGTGTGGTGGTCATTTTGGTGTGAAAAAGACCGCTAGGAAAGTCTTGGAGTGTGGCTTCTTTTGGCCAACTTTGTTCCGGGACGCGGCCACTTTTTGTCAGTCGTGTGATAGGTGCCAAAGGGTTGGTAATATTGGCCGACGGGATGAGATGCCACAACATTATGTCTTAAATTGTGAGATTTTTGACGTTTGGGGAATCGACTTTATGGGTCCTTTTCCCAATTCATTTGGCTTCTTATACATCTTGTTGGCGGTTGATTATGTGTCCAAATGGGTGGAAGCCATCCCTGCCCGCACTGATGATTCGAAAGTGGTGGTCAACTTCCTTAGGAGCAATATTTTGTGTCGGTTTGGGATGCCAAGGGCCATTATAAGTGATAGGGGGACACATTTTTGCAATAAGACAGTCGAAGCTCTAGTCAAGAGATATCATATCACCCATAAGGTGTCGACTGCTTATCACCCCCAAACAAATGGCCAAGCCGAGGTGTCTAATAGAGAGATAAAATCCATCCTTGAAAAAAC
The DNA here is from genome assembly GCA_022495995.1 of Adenophora triphylla var. japonica. Lineage (NCBI taxonomy): Eukaryota > Viridiplantae > Streptophyta > Magnoliopsida > Asterales > Campanulaceae > Adenophora > Adenophora triphylla. The sequence continues at coordinate 35,138 of JAFEMH010006529.1, forward strand.
TGTGAACCCGAATAGAAAGGATTGGAGTCAAAGGCTTGATGATGTGTTGTGGGCTTACCGGACTGCATACAAGGCACCAATTGGTATGTCGCCATATCGGTTGGTGTTTGGCAAACCTTGTCATTTGCCGGTTGAGCTTGAACACAAGGCCTATTGGGCGATCAAAAAGTTCAACTTGAACTTGGAGGGTTCCGGTGAGGAGCGAAAATTGCACTTGAGTGAGTTGGATGAGATTCGGAGAGATGCGTATGAGAATAACCTCCTTTATAAGGAGCGAGCGAAAATTTGGCACGATAAAATGATCATTAGAAAGGACTTTAAGGTTGGTCAAAAAGTCCTTTTATTTGATTCCCGTCTCCGATTGTTTCCCGGAAAGTTAAGGTCGCGGTGGACCGGACCTTTTATTGTGAGGGAGGTGTATCCGCATGGCGCGGTTGAGATTGGTAGTCTCTCCGGAGACAAGGTTTTAAAGGTTAATGGTCAACGCCTAAAAATGTATCATGATGGCGTGGGAATAAATGAGGATATGGAGGTGCATTATCTCCAAAATCCTAAGTATGAGTAGACCGTTTTTCTGAGTCTTGTCAAGGACTTAAAATTTGATGCTAGCCGGGGGCTTACCCGGCATCTGGTCTAGCTAAAGACGGTAAAGACGGGCGGCTAACCGGGAGGCAACCCGGGATTTAATTGCTTATTTTATTAGTCATTTTGTACATTATGTTTTTAATTTTTGTGTTCTTTTTATTGATATCTAGAATCGATGCTACTGAGGGTTTTCGTTTGTGGTGTTGTGCAGGGAAGAACATGGGAGTGGAGCAAAAGCAAAAATGCCTGGGCTTGGACTGTTAATTAAAAAAAAAAAAAAAAAAAAAAAAAAATAATGTCACAAAGGTGTATAAGGCGCACGCCTCATAAGTGAATGTGCGGCCGCCTCATGTGCCAAGAATCCAAGGCCATTCCACGGTGTTCCAGGCGCCCTCCCCATTCACTTGAAGCGGCCGCACCATACTCCCAAAAATCAAGGCCAACAATTTTTTGTATAAGGCGCTCGCCCCACAAGTCACCTTGCGGCCGCCTCAGTCTGGTAATTTGAAGGCCAACGCTCGGTTCTCGAGGCGCCCGCCCAATATTGATGATGCGCCCGCCTCACATTTCTCAATTCCCAGGCCAAGAATCTGCTTATGAGGCGCTCGCTTCATACCCTCTCATGCGCCCGCCTGGTGAGCCCGGCAGCCTTGGAAACGGGTCGGGTTAGGTTTGATTTGGGTCAAGGTATAAACATTTATTTGGGTGTCGGTTTATCATAAACAACAACACAAAACCACGGGCTTCTCTATCCTCTCTCTGCTCTCTCTCATTAAATCCGGCCAAACCCCAATCCACTCCGGCGATTCCTTCCCTTCCCCCATAAATTCCAGCCACCATCCCTCCATATCTCTCTCTCTAAACCCTCTCTATTTTTCCGACCACAAACCCCATTTAATCCGGCCAAATCTCCCTCATAAACCCCACCCCCTAAATTTTCAGATTAACCGAGCATTATTCCATTCAGGGGCGAATTCTTCGCCAAACTTTGAGATTTCTGGCGGTTGTTTGAGTTCCGGCGAAGAGTACAGATTCCAACAATAGTTTGAAGATTCCGGCGAAGTTTTGAAGTGTAAGGTGGGTTTTCTCCAGACATTTTGGAAAGGTCCGAACTACTTCCTTCTTTCTATTTTAATTGGATTGAAAATTTTGTTTGGATTGAGCTGTTGGCTGTGGTTATTTTGTTTGGGTGATATATTGTTTACAATGGGTAAAACGAAAGAGCAATCGAAAAAGGGAAGTAAGAAAAAACAAAAGGTTGTTGATAGCTCATCTATTGTTCCTCCCCCGCCCCTCGGAACCATTCTCCGGTGTGAGGATCCTATTGATTCATCAAGGTTTAATTATTATATGTCCCAAAATTATTTCTATTCCCATACGGATAGGGGCATAATTGCGGAGAGACAGTTTAACATCTTATCGTTTGGGCTTTTTGAGAAATTTGGGACTCGAAAATGGCAAAAGTTTTGTGACGAGCCGATGGAGGAGGGTAACAGTTTGATTGTGAAAGAATTTTACTCAAATATGAATAAAATCCCCATAGACCGTGAGCATTCTTTTGTGAGGGGGAAGACAATTAAATTCAGGAGTGAGGATATCAATAAATTCTACGGGCTCCCTAGAGTGAAACGGGAGGAATGTGAGTATTTTAAAGCAACAACTGGGGATTGGCGAATGTATTTTGATGATGTGGTGAGAACGTTGGAGGGTAATCGACTCCAATGGACCTACAACCCGGATGGTTCGCCCAAGTTTGTGAGTGAGACGCAGTTTAATCTAGTGGCAAAGGGGGTGAATAAATTGGTATGCTATAGGATCCTCCCGACAAGCAAAGATGTGAAAGTTCCGTGGAAGCATGCATTATTGATTCATTTAATTATCAACGGAGGACAGATTTCTTTGGGCCACATCATTTCAGATAATATGCAAGCTGTGGGAGAGAATAAACGGAATGGATTTCCGTACCCATCATTGATTGCCGGGTTGGTAAAAGCTGCGGGGGTGCAGTGGAATTTTGGGGGTGACAAGGTGAAGATAATTAGGCCCATTTCTCGAGACTCTCTGGAAAGCAATAAGAGGGAGGTTAGAGGAATGAACGTTAGAATTGTTGAAGAGCAGGTGGAGGAAGAAGCAGAATATGTTGAGGAGGACGACGACGATGATGATGATGATTATATGGAGGAGACTGAGGGCATTGGTTCGGGGGCTGCGAGTCTTGGCGATAGTAGCGTGGATCGTTTGATGGCCCGTATGGATATGCAGTTTGCCATTACTATGGATCGTCAGGATCAGCTTCATGATTATATGGTACGCATGGCACCACAGTATGATGATGGGAGATGGCAGAGGTGGCCATTCCCAGCGAGCAGCTCCAGTTCGCATGGTCCGTGGGACTACCAGTTCAGGCCGCCACAGTAGTGCCGAGAGGTATCCCTACCCCTATCTTACTTATTTTATACTTTTGTGATGCATATGGGACTATGCATGATTTAGTGAGGGGGTGGGGTACATTTGTTGTTGTATATTGCTGTTCTATTTCCTTTTAAAAAAAAAAAAAAAAAAAAAACGAAAATGAGAGGCTAAGTGAAAACCCGAGAGGGCACTTAGGCAAAAGGAGAGAGTGAGTAAAAAAAATAAATAAATAAATAAATAAAAAAAAATAAATAAATAAAAAAAAAATGAAAAGATGAAAAACGAGAGGCTAGGTGAAAACCGGAAACGGCACCTAGGCAAAAGGTGAGGGAGTGAAATATTTTCTATCATTTATATCACCGGTTTTGGAGTAATAAGGGTGGTTTGGAGTCTCGGGTTAGGATGTTCATTTTTGGTGTAGGAGGCTCGGTTAGAGGCGTTAGGGTAGAAAATCCTCGTAATTCTTCTTGGTGATATAAGGGGTGTTGGTGTTTTGCACGAGGTAAGTCTTTGCTTGGGCATTGACTTCATTTTCGAGGGAGATTGTAGTGCGAGATAAGCGTGGGGGAAAATTAGGACATCTTTAGTTTCCCTTGGCTTTTTGATGTGTGGGCCTTAGCTTGGATGTCCCGTTTTTGCATTTTTGGAGTTGGGGTCGAGCTAAGGCCATTGGTTCCATTTTTATTTTTGGAGTGATAAGGAGCGGAGTCTCATTCTCCGAGTACGGTTATTGAGTGTTTGAGTTGGTTGACTTTTGTTGTGGAGGTTTAGAGGAGATTAGGGATCATTTTCCTCCCATGCTACGCTATTTAGACCGGTGCTTAGAGTGGGGTTAGGATATTACTCAGGGACGAGTAATGGTCTAAGCGTGGGGGAATTTGATGTGGTGGATTTTGTATACATTATTTCCCTATTTTTCCTATGTATTTTCTTTCATTTTGATGTACTTTGGCTAGTTTTGATGTAATTGGGGCTTTATTTTTCATTTGTGCTTTTATTGTAATCCGGGGGTAGAATAGTTTTATTTAGTGGTTATTTTTCCGGATGTAATTTTGGTGCTTCAAAGTTATGCCTCAAGTATTAAAATTAGTGAAGTCAAAGTCGACCGAGACGGAGGAAATTGAATTATTTTGCAAAGGGACCAAGCAATAGTATTAATTTAGGAAGTTAAAGCTTCCTAAATCAATGCAGTTTCCTAAACCATTGCTTTGACCGGGCATTGTGTGGCACAGAGGACGGGGCGTTGACCAATGCATGGGAATGAGTGACCAAGGAAACGTGTACTGGCATGGAGGAGTAATTTAATTTAGTTTATTTTTCTTTTTCTTTATTATTATTATTATTAGTCTTTTAGGTTTTAATTTAGGGAAGGAGTATAAAAACTCCAAAACATTATTATTTTAGGGTTCCTTCTTTTTATCAGCTTTTTCCCTAGTTTTTCCAGAGAACAATATTCAAGCTTTTGGATTTCATGGAAGGCTAAATCTCCCTTGCTTTGGATTTGTAATTTTTGAACCGTCTGGAGTATCAATTGAGGTTTGATTTCTTTCAATTATTCTTCCCTAATTGCAATTTCACTTGTTCTTAATTCAAAATCAATTTCTAGGGTTTTGAGAAATTGATCAATCCCTTAATCCTGTTAATTGATTATTGCTAGATTTCCCTTTTATCGTGTCGGACTAGGGTTGTCATTGTAGCATCTTCGTTATTCATGTATGTGTCATCTTGAATGGTGATTAAAGTAAAATTGGCTTTAAATCTATTTGAAATAATAATAGATTAATTCCTTGATCTTCATCTCTTAGAATTGCATCAATTTATATTTAGAACCTTGATAGTGTCGGCTAGGTTTTATCTATTAATTAGGGTTTTTAGTTGAGCGTGTCGCCGCTATTAACTACTATCAAAGAAGAGATAGAGATTTTATATCTCGTGATCAAGTAATTAGGGAGAAGAAAGAAAGAATTCATTCCGGTGATATTGACTGATAGACGGGGATAATTTTGCTTGTCCAAAGTGTTCTTTTACATTATTATTCATAACTTAGATTTTAATTCCCGTCTTAGGATTTTAATCATTCAACAAACAAAAACCCCCCATTTGTGTGCGTGACTTGATCGTTTGCAATACTGTTCCCTGAGATCGATCCTGGACTTCCCCTATCTACATTATTAGGAGTCCTTGTATTAATTTGTAGGTGTGCGACAAAGCCTACCAGACACAGATTTTTATAAATGTAAAGCTCGAATCTTGGCAGTCAAATGATGTGCTGAACTAATTTAATTTTTGTAAATTAATATTAAAATATTTTTCAATATTATTTTAAATTATTATTTTAAGTTCTGGATAATGCCAAGATTTGATTTTTGAATTAACAGTTTCAACTTTCATAAACTGTTGAAAATCTGTGTCTGAATTTGAAAAGACATGTCTTTTCAAAACTTAGTCCTATATAAACCATTTCAGATTGTGTTCCAATATACACAAAGTTTTCATCTTCTCTTTCCCTTCTATCTTTCTGAAAGCATTTAGTATATTGTAATGAACAAGCTGTCATAGTTACTTATACATGATGACCACCCTGGTCTAAGCCAAAACAATTAGGAAAAACATGGTATAAGCATCATTTGCATCCTAAACGACAACATGAATACGAGGTATACTCTCTCCATCCCATATACTCTGTAATTTCATTTAAATAAACGAAAACAATATGACCTAATGAAATTACAGATTATAGCAATAAGTAATAATAAACTTTAATATGCCCGTCGAATTTCGACGGGTTACTCACTAGTTTATTAAATAAAAAAATATTTGAAACTAAGATCAACGGGAGAATTACATAATGCCATGTCATAATAGTGACATGGCTTAATGTGAGGGCTCTAAATGTTTATCTTTTAATATATTATATAGATTTATCATTATAGTACTACTTCTTTCATCTAAAAAAGAATTATAAATAAATTATTTTTAAAAAAATATTTATTTTTGGACCGTTACTCTTTGATTATATTTTTTAATTTCTATTTATAAGACTCTTGCATGTATATAGATCATTACATTAATATTTCTTTCGTCCCAAAATAAAAATAATTGATTAATTTTTATTTTGCCTAAAATAAAAAAAAAGTATTCATTTATTAGACTATATTATTGTAACTATTTCTAATTTATATACCAAAGATTTGAATTTATAAAATAAATAAGTATTGATGCTGCAGGAAATGTGCTTATCAATCTTTCTCCACGTGGCAGGACTGATCACCTGGCTTCTTGACCTGAAAACAGAACCCACGACTAGCCGGATGTGTCTCCGGCGAAGACGCTCGGGCGTGAGAGTAAGATCACAGTTGTAGATAGCACAAAATGTATTGAATAATGAACTCAGAATACAAAATGGCAGTTACCTTCGCACCGTTGGTAGTGATGAAGTATTTATAGTTGGTGTAGGTAGTTTAATGATAGGGCTACACGAGCTCCGAAATTATAGCGGCAGTTATGCTTGTGGGAACGTGCCTGTAACCGTCCCTGATTTATAGGGATGCTGTTATGGAAAGATTGACCCACGTGCATCAACACATGCCAGGTCGATACTTGATGATTAGGTCGAGGTCGCCACTCATGGAATGGTCGACCTGACTGTCGGGCAGAGCAGGGTTCGTACCCGAATTGTGATATGGATCATTAGGTCGGACTAAGTTAGGTCGGGACCTGATAGGTCGGACCATGGGCTTAGTCGACTGATACAAGAGATGGGCTTTGGGCCTTGTTCTGATTGAGTCAGCCTCATTGAGAATGTGATGGCCAAGGCTGCTTGTGATTGGGCTTTACTCCTTTGGCCCAACTCGACACTTTTGGTATGTTCAGTGGCCCCCAACTTTCGAGTTGACTTTGTCGACTAGGAAGTTAATGAAATCTTGTTGGAAATTTGTTGTTACTCGCAGGTCGTTACTCGTTCGGAGTTTTAGTCGACCAAGATGACATGGCACAATCCAGGACGTTGATGATGAACGGTCACAGATGAAGGAGTGCCGATTTTCGTAATGATTACACTTTTGACGTTTGAGAGTCCGCCTAGGAAACTGTTTCCACCATTAATTAGGAAAATTAATTTCGAATTTCTTTTTGCCCTTTCCAATTCAGGGAACTATAAAATCAAGAATCCTTCCCCATTTACAACTTTCGCCTTCCCTGAACTCTGTGCGTGATTCCGGCGGTGATAAAGGAAGTTGACTCCTGCTATAACTTGGTGTTTAGCCCTCCATAGTTCCGTTTTCCCTTCACTGCTAAAGGTATTCCCCTTATTCTTTAAAATTAGGGCTTTAATTTCTGCAATTTCTTTGATTCCGCCATGGCTAGAACCTTTAGTACAGAACCCGGAGCTTGGTATGGGTACTGTAAAGTCAATCGTAGGGTTTATAAACATTTAAACGGAGAGTGGAGGGAGATGACCATGGAGGAATGTACTTCAATTTTAACCCGATGGGGTTTGCAATTTACTGAATTGGCTTTGCCTGTAGGAGAGAACTTAGGTACTTTAGGAACGAATGACCCAAGAATTGAGTCCTTCCATCTTTTTCACGAGCTCCTCGACCATATTGCCATTTTTTACCTTCAGGGCCCCAATAAACCTTCCTTCCTTAGGAACAGAATTGGATTTCCTGGGGAATCTAGGTCGCCCCTTAGCATATCTACTAGGACTCCTGAGACTTCATGTAGAACTGATTCCCCTGTTTTCCCTTCTTCTTGTACAGATATGTCAACTTCAGGAGAAGCTGGTGTCTCCACTTCCTCAAGTCCACGCATTGTGAATGCTTTTGAGACTACAGTGGTACCAGGCAGGAATGAGAGAGGATATGTGCCACAAGGGCCACTTAGGGGAAAGCAGAATCTTCCCTCCAGACTGTCTACCATCCATGACTTCTGTGAGGTGGATAGAAAAGAATTCGAGGTTACCCTTTATACCAAGGCTGACTTCTTCAAGAAGTTTGGAAAGAATTACAAGACTGATACCACCAGGGTGGCCTTCTACTACGGCCAGTTCATTGCCGGTCTTAGACTGCCGTTAGATCCCTTCATCAATGAGTTCTTAGAGTGTGCCAATGCCCTACCTCTCCAATTGGGTGCCAACACATGCAGGGTTTTGGTTTGTTTCATCATGGTGTGTCGCTTCTTAGGGTATGAGCCCTGTATGAGGGTTTTTAGAGAGTTCTTTGCTGTGAAGTTTGATAAGAATGGAGGCATAAGTACTCCCTCCAAGGCAAATTCACCCAAATTATTCATAAATTTGCCTAGCAAAGTTGGTGGCTGGAATTCCCATGTAGCAGTAGTGGAGAGTAGACTAGGATGGGAGTTCCCTTTACCAAGTGAGGAGACCCAGGTGGTGAGGGATGAAGATCAGTGGGAACCTCATTGGCATGGAGACCTGCGTAGGAAACTGGTGGAGTTGGTTGCTGAGAGGCCCATCAGTTGGAAGGTATTGGGAACTACCAAGAACAATTATATCCAAGCTGGATTGATGCTAGGGGATGATGACGTAGTGCCACTAGTTCCCATAGTAAGGTGCATGAGGTATCCAGATTGGGTGACCCACGCCCATGCCAGGTTTGAGAAAATGTGCTCCCTCTGTCAGAAAACTGAGAATTATTGCAAGGATAATGGAGAGCATTATGGTGGTAAGGGTTTACTCGTCTCCTCTTCTTCTATATGTGAAAATTCCTTATGAGCGAGCTCCTCCTTGGTATCTGTTTTTTGATCATTTAGTCGTCATTTCATAGTCCCAGTGTAGTACTTGCATCTTCTATACATGCTGCTTATAGGCTTTGTTAGTTCGCTATTGCTCGTATGTAGAACTCGATGCTCGTACATAGAACTTATATTTTTTATGGCGAGCTAACATTTTATCCATTTTGTCTTATGCAGTTTTAACTCCCGCTCAAGAAGCTAATATGGGGAGAACTGTTGACATCAGGAAGGCCAAGAAGAGCTCTGGGAGAGCAAATGCTAAGGAGAACCGCGAAACAGAAGGTATCAAGAGGAATGACCAGCTGAAATTAGTTGATGAGGATGCCACGAAATACATTCCTGTTGAGGAGAACATGGAAGTGCAAGATGATGCTGTGGAGGTTGAGAATGCTGGGGGTGATGAGGCCCAAGGTTCTGAGGAGGCCAATGTTGCTGGTGAGGAGGAGGCCGAGCTGAATGCAGAGCCAGAGAGGGAGGTCGCTCATGCCAGGACCCGAGCTCAGGCTAAGTCAAAGGCTAAGACCAAGGCCAAAGCTGCTTCAAAAAGAAAATCCCATGTTATTTCTTTAGATGAAGATGAAGATGAAGATGATGGTGCCCCTATCAGCAAGGTGATCAAGATTGGCCCTTCAGTTGTGAGCTCGGTCTCTAATCAAGCCGATGCTAGTGATCCAAAGAGGACTGAAACCAAGAGTCCACAAGCCTCTCCCATTCGTGTCTCCTATGACGAGCTGATCCAGAATCGAGTTGCTGAGCTGAGCAATGTGACTCCTCTGACCAGAATAAACAGCTTGGCCAGAGAGTATCCAGAACTGGAGTATGGTCAGGTGATCGTACGGAGAGGGGCTGATCAGGACTTGATAAGAGAATTCACCAATAAGCCCTTGACTCCAGAAGCTTGCCGGGCTAGGGTTGGACTAGCTTCTTCCGAGGTAACTCGAATGTTGTGCTTATTTTTCCTTTCCTTTTTCTTCTCTGTTGCTTTCCTATGCTTGGTCTAAATTCTTTCTTTTATTTGACCTCGTAGTCTCTTGCCATGATCGACCTGGCCACGACTTATTGGAAGGCTGCTGAAGAACAGGAGAGGCTGGCCAAGTCGATGTTGGCCAAGAAGAATGAAGAGCTGAAGAGACTGGAGGTGGAGAACACCAAGATGGGAGAGCTGAAGGAGGACCATGCTAAGTTGAAGGCAGAGTTTGGACAGCTGAAGGAGTCTTATTCTGACTTGGACAACTCGTATGATGCCTTGAAGCTTCTCAAGGACAACGAGATAAAGGCTAAAGAAGAAGCCTGGGGCCATCTGGGAGAAGTTAACAAGGAGCTTGCTGCCCTCAAGGAGGAAAAGAAGAAGCTAGCTGATGACCTTGCATTGGCGACTCAACAGTTGGAGGAAGTGCCCGTCACTTTGGCCAAAAAGCAGGAAGAGCTCGAGGCATCCAGGCTTAAATGGGAGGGTGAGCTCGCTGATGCTATAAAGACGGCAAAGGAAGATGCTGTTAAGGCTTACAAAGACAGCGATGAGCTCAACCAATATATCACTGAAGAAGCCAGGGGGTTCTACGAGGTGGGTCTGAGACATATGGCTCGGCGAATCATAGTGGATCCTTCTGTCAATATTTCCATCGAGCAGTTAGCCACATGGGCCTCTGAAGATCAATATAACACTGCAGCCCGACAAGGTCATTCTTTGGTGCCATTCAACGACAACGACCTGGAGCTCATAAAGAAAGATGATGAAGCTGCAGAGGCATCGCCTTGGGACCCCCCTGCTATTGAAAAGGTTAATTTCAACACTATCTTGGCTGAGCTCGATGATTATGAGGATTCAGCTTTTGACGAGGAGAGCCCAAAGTTCACAATCAGTGACTCACGGAAGGTGGTTTATCAGACTGAAAATGTTCTTGGTGAGCCATCTACTGTGGGTGATCAGACTGAGGTCGATCCAACGTCCGTCGCCGGTCCAATAGAAGGCGTTTCTTCTGAATAGACTTTGATTTTAATGGTTATTGTAATCGAACAAGCTCCAAACATTTTTGCTTTTTTGTTTTTAATACTTGTATGCCTTGGCCCTATTTTTGGGAGGCATGATACTTTGTAAGTTGCCTTTGCCTAAGTCTTAGCCCACTTTGGGAGACTTAATTGTGTTTAATCGTAACTGACTTCTCTTTTCTGCATGTTATATGCTTTAGAGGTAGGTGTCGAGTTAGATTTAGTAGGGCAATGACTTATTTGTTCAAACTTTTTAAGCTGACCAAGAGTCGAGTTACTCAGAGCGAAGTCGATTAGGAATCGGACTTGTTAAAATAGTAGAGCTGATTAAGAATCGAGCTAATTATAACAAACTGACTAAGAGTCGAGTTTGTTGGAACGAGGTCGACTAAGAGTCGGACTTGTTAAATTAACTAAGCTGATTAAGAATCGAGCTTATTATAACAAACTGACTAAGAGTCGAGTTTGTTGGAACGAAGTCGACTAAGAGTCGGACTTGTTAAATGAACAAGGCTGATTAAGAATCGAGCTTGTTAAATTTAAGCTGACTAAGAGTCGAGCTCATTGGGATTGGGGTAACACTATGATTGATGGAATGAACTGCACTTTTTATTGAGGTAGGAATCATGCTTACATCAATTCGAAACTAGCTTTAACACAAACTTGAACTTTGAAATTGAAAACTAGAAGTAGTATTTGATGAGGTGAGTAGCATGCCAAGGATGTTTCAACTCGTCACCTCCGGGATGAGCTATCATGTAGGTTCCTTCCTTGACGACTCGAGTGACTACATAGGGACCTTCCCAATTAGGAGATAGCTTGTTCTGCTGGGTCCTTCTACCCGTTGCCTCAATCTTTCTCAATACATAATCTCCCACTTGGAAAGACCTTGCCTTGACCTTCTTGTCGTGATAACTTTTAGTCCGCTGCTTGTAATTGACCATTCGGAGGTAGGCTGTCTCTCGCTTCTCGTCGATCAGGTCCAAGTCGATCAACCTGTTGGTGTCATTCTGCTCTTGATCAAAGAAGGTCACTCTAGCCGTAGGGAATCTGAGCTCAGCAGGTGCCATGGCCTCTGACCCATATGTGAGAGCAAAAGGGGTTTCCCCCGTAGGCCCCCGAGTGGTTGTACGAACTGCCCAAAGAGCAAGGGGGAGTTCGTCCAACCAATTGTTTCGTCGACCTACGAGACCAGTCTTGAGCGAAGATAGAACAAGTTTATTTGCTGCTTGACTTGCCCATTTCCTTGAGGATAGGCGACAGAGGATTTCCAATGTTTGATTCCCACTCGCTTCATCTCTGTTTCGAAAGTCTGGGAGAACTGTAACCCATTGTCAGACACTATTGCTCGGGGAAAACCAAACCGACACCAAATGAAGTCGTGTATGAAGTTGATAGCATTCTCCTCTGTGATGCGAGCTAATGGTTTGGCCTCAACCCATTTGGTGAAGTAATCTATGGCCACTATCACATACTTGCAGTTTCCTCGGGCGGGAGGGAAGGGTCCAATCAGGTCGACGCCCCACATATCAAATGGCCAAGCTGCGATCACAGGAGTCTGCTCTGTTGTAGGCACATGGGGAAGGTTGGCAAACCTTTGGCATTGATCACATTGCTGAACAAAGTTGTGAGTGTCAGCTCTCATGTGTGGCCAGTAGTATCCCAACGTGATTAACTTGTCAGCAAGAGTCCTGGCCCCCGGGTGTCCACCACAAATTCCACTATGCACTTCGTGTATCAATAGGGCGACCTCTTGGGGATGGATGCACTTTAGCAATGGCCGAGTATAAGATCTCCTGAACAGGTCACCTCCTTGAATGACATATCTTGGAGCTTTCTTTTTGATAGCTCGAGCCTTCTTCTCGTCATCTGGCAGCTCGCCACTTCCAATGTATGCCTTCATTTCCTCGATCCAACACTTCCCCTGAGTCCAATTTCTTGAGGGGTCATCTATGCATTGAATTTTCACTCTTTCATAGGCTGGATTCTCGAGGAAGGAGATGGGCTCCTCATGCGGCTCATCTGAAGTAGCTAGTTTCGAGAGGAGGTCGGCCAGCTCGTTATCTTCTCTTCCAATCCTTTGAATCTCCCAGAATTCTAAGTCCTTTATCAGTTCTTTCACCAGTTCGCAGTATTTGATCAATGTGGCACTGAGCACCTCATACTCGCCTCTGACCTGGTTGACTATCAACTGCGAATCACAGTAAGCCATGATCTTAGTCGCTCCAAAACACTTGGCATACTCGATAGCTGCAATCAAGGCTTCATATTCAGCTTGGTTGTTGGAAGCGTCAAATTTGAACCTTAGCGATTCCTCGTAAACGGTCCCAGCTCGCTCAATCAAGACAATTCCAGCTCCACTGACATTTTTGGTTGCTGACCCGTCTGAATAGACCTTCCAACAATCGACGGGTAGAGTGATGGCGACTTGTGACTCTGGCTCTTTCCCTTTGCCCTTTTCTTTTGGAGCTCGCTGCTCGTCATCTTCCTTGGTGAACGTAAGCTCGACCGAGAAGTCGGCCAGAGCTTGAGCTTTCAACGCCTTTCGAGGTCGATACTCAATGTCAAATTCAGTGAGGGCAATTGACCAATTGAGTAGTCGACACGAACTCCGGCTTGTGCAGTATTTTTCTTAAAGGAGCATTGGTAAGAACCACGATTGGATGAGCCAGAAAATAAGCTCGTAACTTTCTTGAAGCTACGACTAGAGCATAAGCGACTTTCTCAGCGTTGTAATACCTGCTTTCCACATCTGATAAAGCTTTCTTTGATATAGTACACGGGCTTCAAGCCCTTCATCCTCTCTAATCAATACCGCAAAGAATCGACTTGTCTCCTACAGATAGATACACAAATAAAGTTTCACCATCGTCGGGCTACTTAGCAGAGGTGGAGTAGCAAGATAATCCTTCAATTGTTGGAACGACGAATGACATTCGGTCGTCCATTCAAAGCTTTTCGTCCCCTCAACGCTTTGAAGAAGGGGAGAGATCTCTCGCCGATTTAGATATGAAGCGACCAAGAGCTGCTACCCTTCCGTTAAGTCGCTGCATCTCTTTGACACGGGTAGGAGCCTTCCTGTCTACTAAAGCCTTTATCTTCTCTGGATTAGCTTCTATGCCTCTTTGAGATACCATGACTCCCAAGAACTTGCCAGCCGCCACTCCAAACACACATTTACCGGGGATTGAGCTTCATGTCGTTTGCTCGTAAATTGGCGAATGTCTCCTTTAGGTCGACTACGTGACTCCCGGCCTTGGTTTTAATGACCATGTCGTCAACGTAAGCCTCCATATTTCGACCACTTTGTGAGGCAAAGACTTTATTCACAATTCTCTGATAAGTTGCACCCGCATTCTTCAAACCAAATGGCATCATATTGTAGCAGTAGATGCCCCCAGCTGCTTGAAATGCCGTTTTGACTATATCATCCTCGTGCATCTTAATCTGGTGGTAGCCTGAGTAAGCGTCGAGGAAACTGAGGGTGGAGTGACCAGCAATAGAATCAACTAGCTTGTCGATCCTTGGAAGGGGATAACTGTCCTTTGGGCAAGCTAGATTAAGAGTAGTGAAGTCGACACACATCCGCCATTTGCCATTTGATTTCTTCACCATGACCACGTTGGCCAACCACGTTGTATGAGTGGCCTCTTTGATTATCCCTGCACTCAAAAGTTTTTGTACCTCAGTTTTTATAGCTTCCTCCTTGTCGCGAGCAAAGCTTCTCAATTTGGGTCTAGGCTTAATGGTCGGGCCGACTTCGAGCCGATGAACGCCGACCTCCTCCTTGATTCCCCTCATGTCCTCTACTCTCCATGCGAAGACATCATTGCTTTCTTTGAGTAGCTTGATAATTTCGCTCGCTCCTCAACCGATAATCGCTTTCCAATTTGAATTTTTTGGTCGGGGTAGGAAGAGTTGGTAATGACCGACTCTAGCTCATCTACATCTTCTAACTCGGTCCATCTCTGAACTGTAGTGTCTCCACTATGATTTCCCTGACCCTTTGCCTTTCTTCAGCTCCCAAATGCGGAGCTTCCTCAGCTATCATATCATCAAGCTTGTCTGCAACCTTGTTGGTAGGGGCCCCCGAGTTATTGTCTATCTGGAGGCATAGGTCTCCTATGACGACTTGATCGACCATAACTACATCTGAATCGACCTCGCGGTGTTAGAGTGACGTGTCGACTCAAGCATGACCTCTTCATTTGAGCGATAGGTCGACTCTACCACGTCGGTGATCGTTGACAATCGGGTAGTTTTGGTGACCGATCGAGACAGCCTTCAAGTAACCATCGCCAGCCTCAATCTCTAGCTCCCTTTTCTTCCTTTCTCTTAGAACATGATCCAAATAAGCACGAGCCGTGCCTCAGACGCAACCCACTCCACAGGTGTGGGGAACTTTACTCGCCGGTGAGGAATTGATGCTACCATTCCAAGAGCGACTCGTCCAGAATTCCAAGTATGGCGGCATAGTCACTATTTACATCAATTACGATAAATTGTACCTTCGAGACAATCCCGAGGGGTGCTGCCTAGGTCGACGTCGAGCACTATCTCGGCCTTTAGCATCAACTCGGTGGTTGGTGAAGCCCTCCAACCTCGCCATCATATCTCTCCAACCTGTTCATCATTAAGACCCATTTCCTTGAAAGTTTTGTAAAACAAAATATCCTTGCGAGCCCCCGTGTCGACTAGGAGTCCGCTTCGTCGTACATCCATCAATGAGACCTGGGATGACGAGAACTTGCTCCCTAGCCGCCATATTAGTTGCCAATTCGTGGGTAGAAGCCGATCGCCTCATCTCTTACTTCTCTCCTTGGAGGCACATGTGGGGCCTTATTGAGCCGGAATATCTTATGCTTGATGGCCGTGTTGCTCGCTTGTTCGTGATGACCCCTGTGTTCCGCCTAGGTTGCCTAGGTCCTTGTTGCCCACTCTGTCGGCCGCTCACCTCCCCTGCCTTGAGGTCTCTTCACATAAGCTTCGAGTCTCCCCGGTCGACCATTCTCTGGATGATACGCTTTAATCCCAAGCAATCCTCTGTGAGATGACCAGTGTCTTTGTGGTAGTCGCAGCATTGCCGTTGTCCCTCCTAAACTTGTTGCTCGGATTCATTGGGACCGGAGGAGCCAGCTCAACAAAGATTCAAAATCTCCGTTCGACTCACCGTGAGGGAGTGAAAGCTTCGGTGCACCTTCTCTCGTCGCCCTAGTTCTCGTTTCTTTCCATTTTTATTGTTCCCCCATTCTTGTTGGAGTCTTTTTTATCGTCGCCGACTTCAACCTCGGGGCTCTTACCATTCTTCTTTTCTTTCCTTTCCTCAAAGAAGAGCGACGTTATACACCTTTTCAAACAACTCCCGCCGAGTTGTGACCGCTCGGACCGTGAGCTCGTAGTCCATGTCTTCTGAGGAAATACCACTTCGGAAGCAATTTATTACCTCTCTGTCTGTGAGGTCTTCCTCTATCTTATCACCCATCTCTTTGAACTTGGTGAAATAGCTCATCGAGCTTTCATTCTTACCCCGCACCAAGTTATTCGGGATCGTTGACGGTTATCTTCCGAGCTCCCGCAATGGAGAAGCGGTCTAAGAATTTTGTTCAAGCATGCCCAAGTGGTGATACTACCAAGACCAAACCATTGAACCAAGTTAAGGCCGCCCCAAAGAAGTGTGCTTAGGAGAGCTTTGCACATGTTGTCGTCCTCATTGGCGACAAAACACATAGTGGCTTCCAGATGTGATATGTGGCTCCCGGCATTTGTCGACCTAGAGTACTTCTCTGTAAGAGGCAACCTGAAAGTAGGAGGAGGTCGACTATCTCTGATTTCTTTGGAAAAAGGTCGAAGAGCAAAGTCAATTCGTTCAACCTTTCCCGTCTCTTTTTTCTTCTCCTCTTCCCATTGTTCGAATTTCTTCTTCATCAATAGCCATTCTCTAGCATCGGGTCTTTCATCTCCCTGGAGGGGAGCAGATTGGACCTCTCGGCCCTCACTTCGGGGGAGTCACCGCCTACTCCTTCGGTCCCCGTGAGAATTGGTCCTTTCGATCTTATTGGAGATCTATGTCTCGTTACTTCTCTTGAGGCGACCTGCGCCTCTCACAGCCAGACGGCGACCCGCGTCTGTTATCTCCATGTGGCGACCCGCGCCTTTCCCCTCTCACAGCGACCTACGCCCATTCCTCGTCTCTTTGAGACCCCGATCTCTGTGTTCTTGCTGGGAAACATGTCTGCTTCTATTGGCCGTTAACCGAGTCCTCAAATCGATTGAGCCTCCGCTCTCTCGTTTCGTTGAGGCTAGCCCTTAAATCGTTACTCGGCACATGAACTATAGTAGGAGCTCGACGTACTATTCTGTCCTCGCCGTTCTGTCCCACACCTTCGTTTGGCCTAGCACTCCTGGCCTGCTGCCTGTTGGAGACTTGGGAGGGAGCAATCCTTTCTGAACGTACGTCGGCCTGCTCTGCCTCCTCCATGGCTATCAAGTCAGCCAAAATTTGAGCTCGCTCTAACATCATTTCCTTCTTGCTCATGGGGTTGGTGGAGGGACCTGCCCTGTTTCCAACATTCGCCTGAGCATTTGGACGCTTTGGAGGAGGTGGAGCTTCTTGCCCATCCATATGTCTTTTCCCTCTCCTCGTGTCAGGCAATCCCCTGCCGTCAACGACACTAGTAGAGCGTGTGGCTCTGCCATGAGGACGATTTGGTGGGGGAGGAGGCAAGTTCAAGTTTTCAGCATTGACATTGAGATTTCCTGCGTTTGTATTGGGGTTGTTGTTCACCTCAATGAATTCTTCAGAAGCATCTTCAACATGCCCGTCTGGGGTTACCATGGTTGTAGGTTGACGAACTTTTCGAGGTCAAGCTTAAGCACGTTTCCCGGCAATGGAACCAAACTGATGCTGCAGGAAATGTGCTTATCAATCTTCCTCCACGTGGCAGGACTGATCACCTGACTTCTTGACCTGAAAACAGAACCCACGACTAGCCGGATGTGTCTCCGGCGAAGACGCTCGGGCGTGAGAGTAAGATCACAGTTGTAGATAGCACAAAATGTATTGAATAATGAACTCAGAATACAAAATGGCAGTTACCTTCGCACCGTTGGTAGTGATGAAGTATTTATAGTTGGTGTAGGTAGTTTAATGATAGGGCTACACGAGCTCCGAAATTATAGCGGCAGTTATGCTTGTGGGAACGTGCCTGTAACCGTCCCTGATTTATAGGGATACTGTTATGGAAAGATTGACCCACGTGCATCAACACATGCCAGGTCGATACTTGATGATTAGGTCGAGGTCGCCACTCATGGAATGGTCGACCTGACTGTCGGGCAGAGCAGGGTTCGTACCCGAATTGTGATATGGATCATTAGGTCGGACTAAGTTAGGTCGGGACCTGATAGGTCGGACCATGGGCTTAGTCGACTGATACAAGAGATGGGCTTTGGGCCTTGTTCTGATTGAGTCAGCCTCATTGAGAATGTGATGGCCAAGGCTGCTTGTGATTGGGCTTTACTCCTTTGGCCCAACTCGACACTTTTGGTATGTTCAAGTATGTATATGGATCATAATTATAGTACTACTTTTTCTGTCTCAAAATAAATTATAAATAAAAATTTCAAAAATAAAAATTGTGCATTTGAATAAAATATTAATCGATCCAGTTTTGAAGAGTTACATTTCCTTATTTACTAATTGCTTTTCCGTTTTCTGAAAATTTAAAATTTGATTTCAAAATTCAAATGTTGATTGAGCTTAAATTGGGATAATTTACTATATAAATATTTACCTTACAAACATTAACCTTTTATTAAATAAAAAATCAATTTATTAAATGAAAAAATCTTTGAAACTAAGACCAATGGGAGAATTACATAATGCCATGTCATAATAGTGACATGGCTTAATGTGAGGGCTCTAAATATTTATCTTTTAATATATTATATAGATTGATCATTATAGTACTACTTCTTTCATCTAAAAAAGAATTATAAATAAATTATTTTTTAAAAAAATATTTGTTTTTGGACCGTTACTCTTTGATTATATTTTTTAATTTCTATTTATAAGACTCTTGCATGTATATAGATCATTACATTAATATTTCTTTCGTCCCAAAATAAAAATAATTGATTAATTTTTATTTTGCCTAAAATTGAAAAAAAAGTATTCATTTATTAGACTATATTATTGTAACTATTTCTAATTTCTATACCAAAGATTTGAATTTATAAAATAAATTTGTATGTATATGGATCATAATTATAGTACTACTTCTTCTATCTCAAAATGAATTATAAATAAAAAAATTTAAAAAAATATGAATTTGAATAAAATATTAATCGATCCAGTTTTGAAGTGTTACTTTTTCGTATTTACTAATTGCTTTCCCGTTTTCTGAAAATTCAAAATTTGATTTCAAAATTCAAATGTTGATTGAGCTTAAATCGGGATAATTTACTGTATAAATATTTACCTTATAAACAATAACCTTTTATTAAATGAAAAATCTTTGAAACTAAGACCAATGGGAGAATTACATAATGCCATATCATAATAGCGACATGGCTTAATGTGATGGCTCTAAATATTTGTCTTTTAATATATTATATAGATAGATGTATCATTATAGTACTACTTCTTTCATCTCAAAAAAAATTATAAATAAATTATTTTAAAAAATAATATTTATTTTTGGACCGTTACTCATTGATTATATTTTTAAATTCCTATTTATAAGACTCTTGCATGTATATAGATCATTACATTAATATTTCTTTCATCCCAAAATAAAATTAATTGATCAATTTTTATTTTGCTTAAAATAAAAAAAAATATTCATTTATTAGACTATATTATTGTAACTATTTCTAATTTATATATCAAAGATTTCAATTTATAAAATAAATTTGTATGTATATGGATCATAATTATAGTATTACTTCTTCTTTCTCAAAATGAATTATAAATAAAAAATTTAAAAACAAAAAATGTGCATTTGAATAAAATATTAATCGATCCAGTTTTGAAAAGTTACATTTTCTTATTTACTAATTGTTTTCCCGTTTTCTAAAAATTCAAAATTCAAATGTTGATTGAGCTTAAATCGGGATAATTTACGGTATAAATCTTTACCTTATAAACATTTTTCATTTATTAAATGAAAAATCAATTTATTAAATAAAAAATCTTTGAAACTAAGATCAATGGGAGAATTACATAATATCATATCATAATAGTTACATGGCTTAATGTGAGGGCTCTTAATGTTTGTCGTTTAATATACTAGTGAGTAATCCGTCGATCCCCGACGGGGGATAAAACACTGAGGTAAAAGTTAAATGTAAATACAATTTAAAAAATTAATGAGATAATTTTATGTAATATATTACAACTTGTCGAAAACTTCTTTATACACAATATTTATAGTCGTGTCATCTGACTGTTCATGACTATTACATATAAGCACTTTAAGTCATTTCCTTATAGTTACTCTAGAAAAAGCAACATACAATTGTCCATGACTAAATACTGGTCTTGGAAGAAAAAGGTTAACATGAGCGAGCGATTGACCCTGACTTTTATTTATCGTCATTGCAAAAGAAATTGTCACTGGGAATTGTCTCCGTTGAAACCTAACCGGAATTTTTGTTGTATCAGAAGGTGACATAATCATCCTCGGTATCAACACCTTCTACCAACATTCTTTCCGGACAACATTACCGCCTCGAGAACGTGCTTACTGTTTTGGCAGAAAAACAATAATGTTGAATCTTGACTTGCTAAGTGTATGGATTTAAACAACAAGGAGGGGACTTTGGAATTCGATTAAATGGAATAAAAACATGAAAGTAAAGAGTGACACAAGGATTTGTTAACGAAGAAAACCTTAGAGATGATAACCTCTTCGGAAAAAACCCCGGGAGTTAGGTCTCCAACCTTAAATGTTTCACTATGATAAGCGTGGTTACAACTGTGAAAGATGATGGAGAGGATTACAAATTGTACGTGTCTAGTGTGTAAAATGGTCGTGTGTTTTTCCGTCTCCATCTCCCCTTAAATAATAACAATTATAAACGGATAAATATTAGTTCCTACAATCTCGGCATCCATGCTTATCTCCTCAACGTCCACAAGACCAAGTCCTCTTTGCCGCTGAAGAGAAGTTGAACGTGCTTGAAAGTATCCCGTATTTATCTCTTCTGTAAAATAATAATGAAAGATATTATATTAAAACGAATTAGTAAATATTAAGTAATACTTACAGTGAAATATCATCTTGACATGCAGGATCAACTGAAGATGTCACCATGCTGAAAAATACCCATAACAATTTGTCCCCAAAAATATTTGTCTACCGTGGAAAATGAAGAGGCAAATATTTTTCAGATAATAACCAACTGCCAGCTGCATGATTAGACAGTCATAATGATACGTGGAGCAATTGGACGGTTGGGGAGTTAAATTAGGGAAAAGCGGTTTTTGGAATTAGAACCCTTTTCAATTTAAACAACTGCTTGGTGGTTTTTAAAAGCTTCTCAAACCTTCCAAATTGTCTCTTCTCACCACGGCGTTCTTTGTAAGGTAAACTCTCCGCTCTTTCTTCCCTTCCTTGACTCCATTGATTTCTCTTCTTGCTTGCTTGTTAACATGGGTAGGACTAGATGGAGTTCTTCTAAAACCAAGAGTGCGCCGTCTCCGCAAGGTCCCATAGAGATTAATTTTGAGGATTTCGTGTGTGAAAATCTCTTTGCTAAGCCAGATGATGAGACTTGTGTGTTCAGCGACGCCCAGATTGAGTCACTAAAATGACAATGCTACTTCCCGGAAGGTGCTATCTTTCACCCTTTCTCCGCCAACCTTAGGTCTGATTTGGTTTCCAAAAAATGGGTTTGTTTTCTAGAATATCCCTTCCTTCTAGGGTTTAGTTACCCTTTCCCTCCTTTGGTTTCTGAATTTTTCCAAAAAACCCAACTTGCTTACCCCCAATTAATGCCTATGGCTTGGAGAATTTTTGCCTTTGTAATCAAAGTTAACAGGGAAAACGGTCTAAACCTAGGTCTTCATGAAATAGCTTACTCGTATGATTTTCAACCTTTTGGGTCAAAAAGGTATCTTTTTAAGAAGAGGTCGGGTAGGAATTCCCTAATGAGCACTACGTCTTCAAGCGATAGGGGATGGAAAAATAGATTTTTCTTTGTTGATAGGGCATCCATTGAAGGAGTGGATGAAATACCAAGCGAATGGAATAAGGGAGGTACTTCAATTTCTGACTTTGTGATTTCTTGCTTTTGAGATAAACTGAAATCGTAATTTTTCTTACCCTTTTGCAGATATTGATTGGGGAGAGCTTTTTCCACCGGCGGAGGATACCTTAACAAAAATTGAAGAGTTCTTCAGCCTGCCCTTGGACAAGAGATCACCTAGAGGTCTGTTAGAATCACCTTTGGTTGTTCAAGAAGACAATAGAGCATCATCCTCTGTTATCATGTCTACAGGTAAGCATGTTGTCTCCTTATTCTTCTTCTTTAATCTAATGCGTAATACTTTTTGACACTCTTCATATATTGGTGCAGTTTCTAAGCCAGTTGTCTCGGGGTCAGACTTTGATCTTGATGATATTGACGCCATGTTCGGAGATTCTCCTCTCAAGATTGAGATGAAGCCACCACCGGTTCCCAAGAAAATCCCTGTACTAGATGAGAGCGCCGGTATTGGCTCTAGGGTGAAAAAGAGGAAGGCCATACAAGAGGAAGTGATTGAAGTTGTTGATGTATTTGAAGGACTGCCTTTGGGGGAATTTAAGAAGAAGTGTATGAGCTTTGCAGCTGGGGTAAGATGTTACTAACTAATCTTTGACCGATCTTAAGCTTCCATAATATCCTTTAATATCAACTATTTATGTCACAGGCGATGGGATATGTGGAAGAATTGATGAAGGAACATGAGGTGTTTAAGAAGAAGTCCAAATCAGAGGCAGCATTGGCTAAGAAAGAAAAGATCTTGTTGGAGAACAAGGTGAAGGCGCATGAGAAAACCTTGGAAAAGCAGGTGAAGACTCTAGAGGAACAAGAGAGGACAGTGAAGGATCTTCTAGAAAGCTTGGCAAAAAGTGAAGGTGACCATCTCAAGGAGATTGCCGAAGTAAGGGATTCCTGCAAAATAGCGGCTGCAAAAACCGTTTTTCAGAGTAGGATCAAGATGATAAAGGAGTTCTAAGATGGAAAAACTCAGAATTGGGATATAAATAAGGAGTATGCCATTTAGCCAAACTGACATGGATGAGGGCGAGGTGTCATCCATGTTGTAAATTTGGTGCTCCCCCGTTGCAATCTAGACAAAGAATCAATAAACCCACACACACAATATCACAAGAAACACACACACAAGAACACAAGAGTTGTTTACCCGGTTCATTCACCAACTCGTGAACTACGTCCGGGGGCAATTGTCAAGCCAATATGTATTCTAATATGTTGCTTCACAACTACTAATATGTTCTAGGCCGAAATTATGCTTATATAGTTATACAAGTGTTGGGGACGGATTTTTCACTATATATGATTGGTATCTTAAGCAGGTCAGCATGTCAAGACGCCTCAGCATCCTGATCTCCACAACTTGACCTCCACAACTTGACCTTTTACAAGTTGACTTTACATGTTGAGTTCACATCTTGGACCGACATCTTGGCTCGACGTCTTCATCAACATCTTGAAGCTGGAACAACTTGGGAGCAGTTTTACGGTTCCTATTTTCTAGGAGATACTTGTGCACTCATAGAAGACCAATTCAACCATGATTTTTCCACCATCAGCAGTCATGCCCAGAATTTTCTCCTCAGTAACTCCATTATGCCTAGTTTTTAGGGATTTTTGGTTATTATCCTTTTATTTTACCTTTATTATAAATAGGGGTATGGAAATTAGGAAAGGACACATGTATTCACTCACTCACAATCACTCTTGTAACCCTCTCCATACTTCCAAGCTTGTAGCTCTCTGATCATAGTAAAACTTTGGTCAAGGTAGGTCCCAAATCCTCTCGAGGTTTTATGCCGGCGAACAATTTGTTCAAGGGCTTTCCTCGTCAAAATTCCTTTGTTCATTGATTATCACATACACAAATCTATATTCCATTGCACCCAATTCTTTCCTTGAAATATTTGGTTATTTGCAATCGCTTGTCGAAAAATGGCCGAAACAATTTGGCGCCGTCTGTGGGAACTTTGGTTTTTTAGATTTGTTTAGAACATCAAAATGACCAATCCAACTTCCGGTCGTAATAACCTCGGTAACCTCCGCGGTGGGGGCATGCTCCTGTAGTTTCGTATAGTTGATGGGTCGCCGCAATGCTGTAACATTTCTTGGTTTCTTTGAATTTCCTGACTAAAATTTCATGTTTATGTCTACATTCGTTCATGTTTTTTGAATCTTTATTTACTTAGAACTACGATTAAAGCTAGAAAATCAGTTTTGATGGTGGTTTGTTCTTGAAAGCCGTGTTCTTTGTTGTATTCAGTATTGGAGGGGTTCTGGTTTTGCTTTGTTGACTTAGTTTCGATCAGTTACATTATTGGTGGCTCCATTAGGATAATTGAATGCAATTGGTTGAACCATTAATGATATTAAGAATCGGTTAGAATCTGTCATCACTTGGAGGAGTTTTCTCATGTTTATGGATTAGATACTACTTTTACATTTTCTTTTTCAATTTCCTGTTATATTCTTCTAACAGAACCTCGTATTGATCTTTATGTTAAGTCATAACTTGTCGTTTGGCGTGCGGAATCAAGCTCAATTATTTGCTTTGTTTTCATGAATGCGAACAAATTTCATGCTTGGATTTAGATTGGCGATCCTTTATTGGGATTCTTTAGCCTCACGTTTGTGCACTAACATTTTATTTGAGGCATCCTTAATGCCAAATTCAGTATTAGACGAACTTTGATTTATTTTTGTTTTGTCAACATAGATGTTAAGATGATTCAATTATAATGAGATTCCAAATTGATTTGCTAATCATTGCTATGTTATAAATTCTAGGCTTTGAAATTGACGTTAATCATTCTGTTAATAATGGCTATGATATCAATTCTAAGCTCTGAAATTGATGTTATCTTTGGTTGTCGAACATACTTGACACAAATTCGGAAATTTATTGAAGGAACTTTTATATGTTGTGTCAACAGTACTAAAACGAATGGGTCAAAGAGTATGATAGTCTGTGTACCAATGTTCCTAAAGAGTGATTATGCATTCAGTTGTTCGAATTGCTAATTTGGAGTTATCAACCAATTTGGGTGTGTGAAGCAAGATTTTGGATTTTTCTGGTTATTAAATTTAAAATAATAATAATAATAATATTTTTTAAAAAAGTAAATAAATAGAGATTACTGCATGGCGATACTGACCCAACAATATGTCTTGGGCGTAGATTAATTTATTGGGTTATTTCAGGAAGTCGTTTTTATGATTTGGGGTGTGTTTTGATTGAGGGTGGAAGGGAAAAT
Source organism: Adenophora triphylla var. japonica (assembly GCA_022495995.1). NCBI lineage: Eukaryota > Viridiplantae > Streptophyta > Magnoliopsida > Asterales > Campanulaceae > Adenophora > Adenophora triphylla. The sequence continues at coordinate 60,391 of JAFEMH010006529.1, forward strand.
TTGATTGATTTGAATGGTTTGATCTTCGCTAAATTAGTTGAACTATACTCTTCCGCGCAGTAATTTATTTATTGCATGGTTTATGATTGATTGTAAAAGATGTTTGCAAGTTTTAGATGCAAGGTTAATTTTACAATAAGGTCAAGGTCAAATCTGGAAAATAGCATTTCACGTTATATAGCTTTTGTTAGCACTCACTGATCCACTTGATGTATTTGTGCATCTTTGTGTACAGTGATCAAACTAGTAAGTATGCTATGGCGCTATATAACCTGTATCTGCGCTGCTATTTGTTTGCCTACATGTTTATATCATTAATCTTTGACACACCATCCGTTACTTTTTTATTTTTATTTTTAGACAGTTACATTGGAATGGTTCTTCCTTATGCATGCCTACTCCCTAATCTTTTCGTCCCAATTTAAGGTTTTTATTTTCTTTTTTGATCCGTTTTAGTTTAAGGTTATTAGTTGCTTTATTATCTAAAATGTATAATGAGACCCACCTGTTATTCTCAAAACAAAAACTTTTATACTCCCAATATTAACTTTTTATATTAACAACATTTAATTTTTCTTAATCTCTGTACAAAGTTAAATTAAGAATTTTAAATTGAGACGGAGGGAGTATAAGCCAATTGTTTAATTAAAGCATGGGTGTTAGGTAGGCATCATTGAATGAAATAATTTGAATAGTATTTTGGTGATGATAGTTTAGGGCTGTCGTGTTGCTATTTTGCATACAACACATTACTCAAGTTTAATCAAACTACAGGAAATGGAAATCATAGCCATGCTATTTTTCTTATATATCTCTTTCTTATGCATGAACCGACGGTATGAACCTTCTGTCTTTTGTGTATATGTATGCTCATTGCTATTTTGTTATGCTTTGCTGCACTTAATGTCTGACTGCTACAAATCAATTATGCATTTGCTGTGTATTGTGACAACAACAAATCGTTATGTCATACCTGCTTGTTTTAATTTGCTGTGTCACCTCTTATCAATGTGCGCCTTTTTTACATCTGTCTTTATGTGTTCTCTATAAACTGTGATTACATTAATTATTGTCTGTCATATGCTTTTTGTAACATTTGCTTTTTGTCACTTTTCTTGTTGTGCAACTACTTTGTTGTAATGTCACGTCTAAAGGTTTTTATGTATTGCAGCCTTAAAACGTCTGTTAGTTGTCCAATGTAATGTTCTATGTCTTGCGTTTTACGTTCTTTCTTATTGTTTATGCTTGTGTATAAGATGCACCTCGAGGGATAACCGCGTCTGAAATCAATCTTGGTTTCATGACTAATATGGCAACCATGTTGAATGAACTGAATAAGCGAATGGATGCTCAGCAGGATACCAATACTATGATTTTCAATGCAATTGAGAATCTGCGAAAAAGGAATCAAGTTGAACCTCAAGTTGTAACTCCATTATCACCATTATTTCCTAGAACTCTTTTTAGTGCAGGTACTGGGGGCAATCTTGGAGACATCCCCATGGCGAGTACAGTACAGACTGATAGTACAACTGTGATAACTGGTCAAGTTGCCCAACATGGTCACACCTTCCCATTCGGCCAACCTGTGCCAACATCTTGCTATACTTATGCCACTCCGTCTTCAGGACAAACAGGAAGTTTTTGTAATGCATTTGATCACTCTGCTTCTCAATTTTATGCTAACACTTTTGCAGAAAGTCAAGTTGCTAGGGAGTTGCAGCAGATCAAAGAGATGATTAGGAATGTGCCTGGAGTTACCTTGCCTTATCATCAAGCTTCTCCAACTTGTTATAATGAGTCTCGCTTTGTTCCAGCAATAGCCAACATGGAGATCCCGAAGAGATTTTCGGTGCCCCACATGAAGAAGTACGATGGGAGCACAGATCCAGTAGAGCATGTGTTGCTATACCAAGAATTAATGGACATTATCAGCATTCTTTCATTCTTCAAAGAAGCCTGTCTTTGTAGGGGCTTTGGTCCCACCTTGTCTGGACCAGCTTTGAAATGGCTAACCGGCCTATCTCTAAACTCTATATCATCTTATTCTCAATTAGTCAATATGTTTGTGAATCAATTTTCATGTAATAGAGCTTTTGAGAAACTAATTAGTGACCTCTACAGGGTGGTGCGACAACATGACGAAAGCTTGAAAGACTATTTGAACAGGTTCAACAAAGAGGCAGTGACTATCCCCAACTTGAACATGTTCACAGCCACCGAGGCATTCAGATTGGGCTTGAAGAAGGGGTCACCTTATTATGACGAATTGGTCATGACTCCATGCAAGAGACTTGAAGATGTCAGGATGAGAGCTGTTAAATTCATCAGATTGGAAGAAGATAAGCTCATAGTCCTAAAATGACCACAATGAGGCTGACAAAGAAGGAAAAGATGACCACCTATCTTCAACATGTCAAAATGTTAGCAAAACAGTACCTCAAGTTGTATTCCATGTAAGTTGTCATTTTTTCATAAAAGCAAACTCCGAAAATAGGTATGATTTAAATTTTGTCAAGTCATTTATTTATGTTTGTCAATTCTTATGTTATGCTAAAAATTCTTACTGACTTAAGAATCAGAGGGGTAAAGCTAACACCCAATCCTAACATGAATTTGTTTTGCAAGGTATACAACTTGAACAAACTGCTTAGGCTCAACATGTTGACACGCCAGTACGGCTGATACATGTTGAGACCTAAGCTGGAGCAGGCTCAACATGTTGACACGCCAGTACGGCTGATACATGTTGAGACCTAAGCTGGAGCAGGCTCAACATGTTGACACGCCGTGCACGGCCGATACATGTTGAGACCTGCCGGAGCGTGCTCAACATGTTGACACGCCAAGATCGGGCCGATACATGTTGAGACCTGAGCAGCTCAACATGTTGACACGCCGCACGGGCGATACATGTTGAGACCTAAGCCGGAGCAGCTCAACATGTTGACACGCCACGGGCCGATACATGTTTGAACCTGAGGAAGAAAAATTTCAACATGTTGACACGCCTAACTGATACATATTGAAACGTTAGCTGGAGAGGGATAGAACATGTTGACACGCCAGGACGGCTGATACTTGTTCTATTTCTTCAAATGAATTAAGGTTTTGACACCTTCGCCTGGGCGCACGTTTTCACACTTATTCAAGTTGTGAACTATTGGTTGTAACATTAACATGTTACCAAACGAATTAAGGTTTTGACACCTTCGCCTGGGCGCACGTTTTCACACTTATTCAAGTTGTGAACTATTGGTTGTAACATTAACATGTTACCAAACGAATTAAGGTTTTGACACCTTCGCCTGGGCGCACGTTTTCACACTTATTCAAGTTGTGAACTATTGGTTGTAACATTTTCATGTTACCTTCGGCTTATAACATTTACATGTTATCAAATATGAACACCCGAAAAAGATGAAGTCATCTTCCAATCAACTGAGGAGTGAAGATTAACATCTTCGCCGAAAATCAAGTTCAACACACAAAAGTAAACATATCAAGCAAAGACATGTCAAATCAAATATAAAATTTTTTGAGGACCAACCCTCATCTAACATACCAAATTTCAAACATCTTAACTAATGTTTCTTAAAGCTTTATCTTGGTTTCTATCAAGCTTCGTTTATAGGTTCTCAATGCGTTGGACAACTCTTTGGCGTAATCAACCGCTTCCTTAATGTCGATGATGAGGGTAGCAGTTTTAAAATTCCTTGACTCTCCAAGTTTCCTCCGATTCAAGAAATTTTGGGGGCAATTGTTGGGGACGGATTTTTCACTATATATGATTGGCATCTTAAGCAGGTCAGCATGTCAAGACGCCTCAGCATCCTGATCTCCACAACTTGACCTCCACAACTTGACCTCCACAACTTGACCTTTTACAAGTTGACTTTACATGTTGAGTTCACATCTTGGACCGACATCTTGGCTCGACGTCTTCATCAACATCTTGAAGCTAGAACAACTTGGGAGCAGTTTTACGGTTCCTATTTTCTAGGAGATACTTGTGCACTCATAGAAGACCAATTCAACCATGATTTTTCCACCATCAGCAGTCATGCCCAGAATTTTCTCCTCAGTAACTCCATTATGCCTAGTTTTTAGGGATTTTTGGTTATTATCCTTTTATTTTACCTTTATTATAAATAGGGGTATGGAAATTAGGAAAGGACACATGTATTCACTCACTCACAATCACTCTTGTAACCCTCTCCATACTTCCAAGCTTGTAGCTCTCTGATCATAGTAAAACTTTGGTCAAGGTAGGTCCCAAATCCTCCCGAGGTTTTATGCCGGCGAACAATTTGTTCAAGGGCTTTCCTCGTCAAAATTCCTTTGTTCATTGATTATCACATACACAAATCTATATTCCATTGCACCCAATTCTTTCCTTGAAATATTTGGTTATTTGCAATCGCTTGTCGAAAAATTGGTCGAAACAACAAGGAAGCCCTAACTCAGTTTAAGAAGAGATCTAATCAAAATAGGAAACAAATCAAATCTGCAGCACAAAGATCGGGCGCAGCGCGGCCGCCCTCAAGGCCAGCGCGACCGCCCTCCTTGGCAGAGACTTCTTCACCCACGAAGGAACTCCAGCGCGGTCGCCCTCCACCACGAGCGCGGCCGCTCTCCTTGACAGAAGCTACCTCCGAGATTTTCCTCCTTCAATCTCACCACCTCCGACTTAGGCTCCTCCTCTTCCTTGTAGTTTAGGATCCAATCCCAACAATCTCCCACCGGAGACTAAACTAACAAACATAAAATCACCCATCAACTCCCACCACGGAGTAAAGACCTTCGAACACATTTCCCCCATCCATATTGGCTTGACACTACCTCTCCTCTCCTCAAGTAATAAGGCGAGTTGAAACCAAGCGACGTTTCAACCTCTCCGTGTTAGATCGTTCTTGCCTCCCCAAATCAGCTTCTACCTTGATTTCTCCTCGCAAGTCTAACTTTGCCTTCTCCCTCCAGACCCACCTTCCTCGCAATGCTTCCCCTTGAAACTCGAACACACCTTGTTTCTTGCATCGTCTGTTTTTGGTCTGATTCCGCTCTCTGTTAGGGCACTTGGACTTCCACACCACGTTGATCAACTTTGTGTCCCCCCCAACATACCGTTTCTTGATGTCTCCCCTTTTCACACCAATAGGCCGGTTCTTTAGCCTCTTGCTCCCACCGGAACGAACATCGACATTGTAGGTAGAGTACAACATCTTCCCCTTAACCCTACGAGCCAACACCTTAGCCCCTTTTGTGACTTCCCAAGACCCACCAATGAAAGAAACACCATACCCTTCACTGTCAAGTTGTCCCACAGAAATCACCCTTCTCCTCAAATCCGGAACATGCATCACGTTGTGTAGTTGTAAAACAGCCCCGTTAGGTGTCTTCATCATCACATCCCCCTTACCTTTGACCTTCAATGGCTGACCATCACCAAGATAGACAACCCCAAAGTCTCCAGTTTTGTACCGCTTCATTGATTCTGCATCCCCACTAGCATGACAAGAAGCTCCCGAATCCAACACCCAATCTTCACCCGACTGCTCCTCTCCTAGGATTAATACATCTCCACCATCATCCACCACGTGTGCACCACCATCTTTTCCCGGACAGTCATAATTGATATGACCTAATTCGCCACAATTGTAGCACTTGACCTTTTTTCCCTTTTTCGGTCCTCCCCTTTTTTCTCTCCACCCTAAGTGCAGCCCCATCTACGGAAGATTCTCCCCTTTTCTCTTTCCTTCGCAACTCCTCTTGAAGGATGAGATCTCTAACCTCCGTATACACCAATGTTGTTTTTGACGTACTAATCGTTGTGACAGTAATCTCCCAACTATCAGGCAATGACTTTAGTAGAAAACAAGCTAGCACTTCATCGGAGAAAGTAATATCAACACTTTTCAATTGGTCCACCATACCTTTGAAATTGCCGATATGACTTGTCGCTGTTTGCCCCTCTGACATCTTCGCATTCGCAAACCTCTTTATCAAATGCACCTTATTGATATTCGACGGCTTCTCATACATGTCTGACAGCGTTTGTAGCAACTCCACCGTTGTCTTGGCCTCCATAGCGTTCCGTGCAACGTCGTCGGTTAGGGCACTCCTTACCGCTCCTAACGCCTTCCGATCCAACGTCTCCCAATCCCCTTGTGACATGCCTTCGGGCTTCTCCTTCAAGGGTCCATGAAGATCCTTACAATAAAGGTAATCTTCAATCCTTATCCTCCAAAACGTGAAATTCACACCGTTGAATTTCTCGATTGAATTCTTCTTCTGACTGCTTCACCAAAATCCCCAAGAACGCGATTCAAAAAAATCAACTAATGAAAATTTGAATCCTCCGAACCAAAGCTCTGATACCAGTTGTTGTAAATTTGGTGCTCCCCCGTTGCAATCTAGATAAAGAATCAATAAACCCACACACACAATATCACAAGAAACACACACACAAGAACACAAGAGTTGTTTACCTAGTTCATTCACCAACTCGTGAACTACGCCCGGGGGCAATTGCCAAGCCAATATGTATTCTAATATGTTGCTACACAACTACTAATATGTTCTAGGCCGAAATTATGCTTATATAGTTATACAAGGAAGCCCTAACTCAGTTTAAGAAGAAATCTAATCAAAATAGGAAACAAATCAAATCTGCAGCACAAAGATCGGGCACAGCGCGGCCGCCCTCAAGGCCAGCGCGGCCGCCCTCCTTGGCAGAGACTTCTTCACCCACGAAGGAAATCCAGCACGGTCGCCCTCCACCACGAGCGCGGCCGCTCTCCTTGACAGAAGATACCTCCGAGATTTTCCTCCTTCAATCTCACCACCTCCGACTTAGGCTCCTCCTCTTCCTTGTAGTTTAGGATCCAATCCCAACAATCCAGTCCACATGAAGGAATTGTGAAGGAAGCAGCAGAGGTTGGAGAGGCTACTCCTAAAGCAACATCTGAGGCGGATGCCATCTGAAAAAGGTAAAACATTTTTGTTTTGTTTTTGCTGGTACTACGGGGGTGGAATCCCAAAGACAATTTTAATTCTGATGGTTATGTAATAGGTCCATAAGGACCGAAGACAATTTATTTCAAGTGTTGGGTTGGTTCAACACTTTTGCTTTCTAGTTTTAGATGCTTGGATGTTTGGCTTACTGCCTTAACTTTTAGGAATGTTCTTATGGTAGCTTTTTTAGAAAAAACTATGGTTTGGTAATTTTCAAGCATGTCAAGGCTTGGTATAATTTTGATGAAGTTTTCTTTGGATGATCACATGTTAATTTCGTAAGGTGACATGATAGTATGTCAAAACAGTAGATACTTAAAATGACACGTACATGTCATAATCACAAGAATAAAACATAAGATCAATCATTTAATTGAGTGGGAATGGGTAAGCTATATAATTTTACTCATATAGGCCTACCCTACACCTCAACTAAAGAGATAACTTGCGCTCCAGGCGAAGGTGTGGCAACCTAACATCTTAAGAAAGAGGTAATTAACTCTTCAAACCTTAGAAGGGATTGTGTACCTTTACTTAAGAAGAGATGGCCAGTCTCTGACGGAGGAGAATTCGTTGTCCTTTTGAATTGAGTACTTTCGACATGTCCCCATTCTCATATGTCAACATCTTGCAAGACAGCGACATGTTAGAGATGGACATCAACTATGTTGACGCCCCTCCACAGGTCGTGTTAGTGACATCTTATTTTGAAGTAAAGCAAAATGAAAAAATAGGAAAATAAAAGGTTACTCTTATTCAATAGAGGATTGTCCATACCTGGGATGAGGTGAGGTTTAGGAAGACATTGTCTAGATGTAATACCTTTTAAGGTGAATGGCGTTCCAACTCCGTGGGATCATCTGACCATCCAAGTTGACAAGCGATATGCTCCTTTCCCAGCCTGTGCATCAATCAGGTAGGGTCCTTCCCACTTTGGGGCAAGCTTGCCTGCATTGAGTTCCTTTGTATTTTGGAATGCCTTTCGGAGGACTAAGTCTCCTACTTGAAACCTTCTAACCCTTACATTTTTGTTGTAAGACCTGGCTACCCTTTGTTGATATGCTGCCATCCGAATTTTGGCCATGTCCCTTAGCTCGTCTATGGTATCTAAGTCATGTGTCAAGATGTCCTTATTATGCTCAGGTGTCAACAAATCATATCTGGCTGTAGGTACAAGAACTTTTGCTGGAATGACTGATTATGTCCCAAATACCAGTGAATAGGGAGTCTGACCAGTAGCATTCTTAGATGTCGTACTGTCAGCCCATAAAACCATTGGTAACTCTTCTGCCCATCTCCCTTTCTTTTGGTCCAGTCTCTTTTTTAAGTTGCTTATGATAATCTTGTTGCTGGATTCTGCCTGTCCATTCGCTTGAGGGTGAACAGGTGAAGATGTCACCATCTTGACTCCCCAACTTGTCAAGAAATCCTACGTTTTCCTACTAATGAACTGGGAGCCGTTATCACAAATTATCTCTGAAGGTATCCCAAACCTGCTGAATATGTTTCTCTTTATGAAAGAGATAACTTCTCTGTCGCGGACTTGCACGTATGCTTCAGCTTCTACCCATTTAGAAAAATAGTCTGTCATGGCTAGTAGAAATACTCTTCCTCCTGGAGCCATGGGTAATTTTCCTACGATGTCCATTCCCCAAATCATAAAGGGCCATGGCGACAGGATAAGATATAGCAATTCGGTTGGTTGATGTAGGATGTCCCCATGCCGCTAACAGGAGTCACACTTCTTTGCATATTCTGCAGCGTCTCTTCGCATTGTGGGCCAAAAATAGCCCATCCTTAGAGCCTTGGTATACAGGCTTCTACCCCCGGTATGATTTCCACACTGCCCTTCATGCAGCTCCTTTAAAACCTGATGGGCTCGATCTGCTTCTAGACACCTTAAGTAGTGACCTGCAGTAGATTTCCTAAACAAAAAGTTATCAATAAGTAGATATTTAGATGATCGTACCCTGAATGCTCGAGCGTTTTTCTCTTCAGCTGGGATCGTATCATCTCGGAGATACTTGATAATAGGAGCTGTCCAAGAAGTTACTGCTGGACTGGTAGGGATGTCGACATCTAAAACGAACAGCTCAAGATGATCAATTGCTGGGATGTCGACATGCACAATTGGAATACTTGTCTGTGAAATGCTTTTGAAGGCTGAACTTAAGTTTTCCAGGGCATCTGCTTGAGAGTTTTCTTCACGTGGAACCTGCTCCAAAGTAAATGTTTTGAATTTGGCCACCAGAATTTTTACAATTTCCAGATATGTCGTCATCTTTGCATTTTTTGCTATGTAGGATCCGTTGTAATGGTTAACAATTAGCAAAGAATCCATGAACACCCGGATGTGCTTGACATCTAGGTCCTGGGCCGTTGTTAAACCTGCAATTAATGCCTCATATTCTGCTTCATTATTAGTGACCTTAAAACTGCAACTGATGGATTGTGGTATTATGTCCCCTTGTGGCGATTTTAGTACAACTCCAAGTCCAGTGTATCTCATGTTGGAAGCACCATCTGTGTAAAGTGTCCATATTTTCAGGATGTCATCATCTTGAAGTTGCTGAACCTCCAATTCCACTTCTTGTTGCATGGTTGGACTAAAGTCGACCACAAAATCAGCTAGAGCTTGAGATTTTATTGCTGTTCTGGGCTCATATTTGATGTCGTAAGTGCTCAATTGTACAGACCACTTAGCCATTCGACCTGACATCTCTGGTATCCGCATCTAAAAGTGTCTTACTTATGTAATAGATGGGTTGCTGAATACCATCTCGCTATGTCACCAAGACTGCGCTTACAGCGCTTTCTGATACTGCTAGGTAGATGTAAAGATGTTCGCCCTCCTGAGGTTTGGCCAATAAGGGAGGTGTCGACAGGTAACTTTTGAGCTCCTGAAAGGCTTATTCATGCTGATGTTCCCACTGGAATTTCTTGTTCTTTCTCAGGATGTCATAGAAAGGTTTGCATCGGTCAGAAGATTTTGAAATGAACCTTGTGAGTGCAGCAATCTTCCCTGTCAATCTCTGGACGTCTTTGACAGATTGAGGTGACGACAGGTTGATAATGGCACGAATCTGTTCTGGGGCAGCTTCAATGCCTCTTTTAGTTACCATATATCCCAAAAACTTTCATGCCTTCATTCCAAAATTGCATTTTGCTGGATTAAGTTTCATATTGAAACAATCCAAGATGTCGAAGGCTTGAGATAGGTGGCTTATGTGATCTTCAGCTTTCTTGGATTTTACTTCCATATCGTCAATATATACCTCCATTGTGTCCCCAATCTGGTCTTTGAACATTTTGTCGACGAGCCTCTGATATGTTGCACCTGCATTTTTTAGTCCAAAAGGCATAGCAATGTAACAATAGATACCTGTCGGTGTTATGAAGGCGGTGTCCTCTTGATCGGATGGTTCCATCTGGATTTGTTGGAATCCTGAGGATGCGTCCATGAAGGTAAGGAGCTCGTGTCCAGAAGTGGCATCAACCAAAGAATCTATGTGAGGCAAAGGGAAAGGATCTTTTGGATAGGCTTTGCTTCTTCTCGACCACAACTACGTTTGCTAACGATCTTGGATAATCTACCTCTCGTATCATGTTGGCTTTGAGTAAACGTTCTACTTCTCCCTTGATTATCTGGTTTCTTGTTTCTACGAACTTCCTACGCTTCTGGTGCACTGGCTTGAAACTAGGATCAATGTTGAGTTTGTGGGTGATGACATCTTTGCTTATGCCGGTCATGTCATCATGTTTCCAAGCAAAGCTCTTCGTTCTGCTTCTTAACAGGTCCACAAGTTTCTCTTCTATATCTGGTGGAATGTCACTGCTAATAAGTACCTTGATGTCTGGATTGGAAGTGTCTAGTAATACTTCTTTCACATCGTTCTCCCTAGCTTCCAGGACTTCACGTACTTTCTTCTGTAATTGCTATGCTTATTTGGGATATGTCGACGCCTTCATCGAAGTCTTGTAGCACTCCTTAGCCACCTGCTGATCACTGTATATTTTTGCGACACCCCAGGATGTTGGGAACTTCACGCACTGATGGTATGTTGATGGTATGGCTTTCATTCCATGAATCCACGGCCTTCCAAGAATAACATTGTAAGATGTTGCACAATCAATTACGCAGAACCTCTCCATGGTGTTGAGTCCTTTTGAGTAGATTGGAAGCTTTATTTCTCCCACTGTTTCTTTGACTTCGCCACTGAAGCCCACCAACACTGAGGATTTCTTGAAAATCTCCAATTCTGGGATGCTCATCTCCTTAAGGGTGCTCAACATAATGAGATTGACAGAGCTGTCCCCATCGACCAGGATACGCCTGATGGTACAATTGGCGATCTGCAAGAAAATGACTAGGCCATCATGATGGGGTTCTAGCAAATTATCTCGATCACTCTCATCAAAGGTGATTGGCTCCTGGCAAGGTGTCGACATCCTGGGTGGTCTTTCTGGCTTATCTTCCTTCGACTCCTTGGCATGTCGCTTCGCGACAGAATAGGAAGTGCCACAAATTTCTGACCCTCCGCTAATGAAATTGATCACCTTCAGTGATGCGGGAGGAAAGACTGGTCTTTCAACTTCATGTGGAGCTTCTGCATTTCTGCCTTCTTCTTTTTGGATCCCAGCAATTCCTTAAGATGTCCCTTTGAGAGCAAATAGCTGATCTCCTTTCTTAGTGCGATGCAATCTTCTGTAAGATGCCCAAAGTCCTCATGGTAGGCACACCACTTTGACTTGTCATTCCATCCCGTGGTTTTATCTGTCTTCTTTGGCCATCTTGCTTTATTCCCCAAGTTTCCCATTGTACAGAGTACACCTGAAATGTCAACAGAAAAACAATAATCAGAAATGTTAGGCACATTATCGCTATCTTCATCCTCACCCTCTATTGAATTAATTTTGTTGTTGTCAATTCTCGGATAAGGATTGGATCGGTTGTTCCTGCGGTGGGATGATTCGATCTTCCTGTCTGGATTGTCATATGTCGACAACTTGGATGAGGACTTCGACCTCCTTAGCTCATCTTCCTCCAACCTTATGAATCTCAGGGCCCCGCTCCTGACTTCTTCTAACCACTTATAAGGAGTCATCACCAAATCTTGATAGTACTGTGAATCCTTCTTCAACCCCATTTTGAATGCTTCTGTGGCTGTCGACATGTCAAGATTGGGAATTTCTAGCACTTCTTTATTGAACCGGTGGACATATTCTTTCAGAGTCTCATTAGGCTGCTGGGTCACATTGTAGAGGCCACTTGTCAGCTTCTCGAATTGCCGACTGCATGAGAATGTTAGTGTTATGCCCTAGGCCTATGATTGATAGACTTATGTGTTAACATTATTTATTATTATATGAGATGTTTATCACTTGATTATTATATATGTTTTGTATATTTGTTTATAATAATCTCCGTTTCTAATTATTATGTGAATAATTAGTATAAATGTTAATGGATAATCATATGATGATTATATGCATAGAGATGCACATTAAATTTATGGGTACTTGTTAGAGAACAAGTGACTGGATTTGACCTGCATGAGATTTATGTCATGGTCAAATGTCATAATTAAATCTCATAAGGTTACTTCATTTAGTCCCTAGACCTGAGATTATCATGACCTTACATATGATGAAAGTCATGTTTGATTTTAGTCAAACGATATCTTAACACGATATTTATAAAGGCTAACCTTGGCATGATCGGATTCATGATGGGAAGGATGATAAGTCAAGATGGAATTTGTCCCTCGAAAGAGAGATGTTTTGCTTGGGCCCCTCGATGAGTGATAATGATGAAAGTGTATGGCCATACCCCAATGTGATTGGAATTATCATTATACTCGGAATCGAGAAAGCATTGAACAAAGACAAGTTGATGAGGACCATGACTTGTGTTCAATATAACATCGTGAGACAAAGGGAGAAATGGAAGTGTACCATTGGAAACGTGAACTCTTACGTTATATTATTTGGGTAGACATAATGGCTTGCTAGAGTCCGCTTATGTCTTATGAGAGTCGATATGATCGAGCTCATTGCCAACATAATATAATCCTATTGGGTCACACACAACTAGAATGAATTGATTAAACCATTGGAAGAATGATTGAGAAAATTCCTCATCAGCCTTGTATAGTCGTGCGACACAACAAGGCCATGTGCCTTGTGTGGTCGTGCGACACAACAGGCCCTGAGGTGGTTTTACAGAATCCTTTCCTAATTTGATTAGGAATCATATACTATACTAATGTAGTATAAATATGAACGTCTGTCAACCCTAAAAAGCTAGCCGAAATTCTGAAAAGAAATTCACAAATATATTCTCAATATTATTCCAAGGTTTAAGAGATCTAGCAATCTTCAAGAAGCTTTTCTTGGTTCATTCAAAGGTGTGGATACCGAAAGAGGGTCTTCACTCGTTAATCGATCAAGGCCTAGAGTTCAAGCAATCTGAAGAACAAAGTTTGTGATTCGAAATCACATTATTAAATCGTTCGATAGCTCAAGAACGGAAAGCGTTCAAGGTTGGTTATTTCTATCTCATAGGTTTCAAGTTAATTGTATAGAACGGATCCTTGGCTCCTTGTGTTTTATGTTATTTGATGCTTAATTCCGCTGCACATGAACCCGTAAAACCCAACAGTGGTATCAGAGCCTCGTTCGTATCATTAAGTTTGAATTAACATGCTAGAAAAGTAATATAAATCGTTTATATGTTCTTTTGCATGTTATGTATGCGATAGATTGATTGTTTTTTAAACAATATGCCTAAATCATGTTCTGTTGATATTGAATTAAATCTGTTAAAAGTTGTTTACATGATTTAATTGCTCTGTGATTTAGAATTGATTGAATTCTGGAAATAATGAAATTGTCATCTCAGTGTCACGCGACGTAACTCCGCTTCGTCACGCGACACTTCTTGCCCAATCTGGGCACTATCAGTTTGTTGAACAATCCTGCTAATCTATGAATGTGTTTACAATCTGATATGTTTATGTATTAATCTAGATGCTATAAATTTTTGGAAATTAAGTTTATAGGGCTATGCTAGATTAATTCATTGTTAATGCATGCTTAGTTAATTAAAATATGATTTTATTAATTGTTACGATGTATGATTTATGTGTTCTTAAATGTTAAGAATTTTAGATGTTTAGTTGAAACAATATATTGCAATTTCCTGAATGTTTAGATTGAAACATTAAAATTTTGGTTTTATGATTGTTTATGAGAAACAAGTCATTTTACGCGAAATTTAAAAGGAAACTGATTGTTTATAAAAGGTAGTGATTATGTTGCCAAATCAGAGCTGATTTCTGATTGTGCATGTCTAGAAAAGTTTTGTCGAAGGAGAGATTTGATACTTAAGTAGTCCTTGTGGCTCACATATCCTCCTGGGAACTTACCTGGTGCACGATTATGAATATCTTTGCTGATATGCTTATAATCTACTTTTTAAAGAACCTTCATTTAATTTTTAAGTTCTTTATGCCAATTCATGATTAAAACACTTGAGACCATTCGGGTAGTTTTGGGTGGGCTTGCCATAGCAAGGTACTTTGATTCTATTCGAATGCGAGCAAGATGAGGAAATGGTGGTTCCTATACGTTTAAAGTGAATGAACTTAATTAGGTTATTAAAATGGTTTTGGACCCAAGGCATAAGATGAGATTAAAATATGCCTAGACATATGATGTCTTGTATAAATCTCATAAAAGATCTAAGAGTCATATATGTGATATGATTGATGTTTCTACCTAATTAATTTAGTTTTGAGCGGTTTGCCATAGCAAACTTGAAATTAAATTAAAGTTGGATCTTAGCCCATTAAATGTATATTATGCTTATTTGCATTGGAAGGTGTATAATTTAGTGGGAGCATTTTATGTAAATTCATTATACTTCTCATATGATATGTTTACTTATATGTGTTCATATTTTATGTATATCTTTTTGTAGAATAAATGGCATCAAACAATAATCACATGTCACTGCGATCTCTCCTTGAGAAGGAGAAGTTGGAAGAGAATGGTACAAACTATATGCATTGGATCCGTAGCGTGAGAATTGTTCTCAGGCAAGAGGAAAAACTGTACGTTCTCGAGGAACCTATTTCACCTGAACCTGCTGCCAATGCTACTAGGGCAGTGAGGGACCAATATCTGAAGCACAAGCGTGATTCTACTGATGTTGGTTGCCTCATGCTCTCTGCCATGTGCAAGAACCTTCGTAAGGATCTTGAGCACTTGGGGACAGTTGATCTGAACAATCGACTGATGGAAATGTTCCAAGTACAAGCTAGGCAAGAAAGGTATAACACAGTTAAGGTCTTGACCTCATGCAAGATGAGTGAAGGACAAGCTATTGGTCCCCATGCTCTTAAGTTGAAGGGCCACATTGAGCATCTTGAAAGGCTCGGTTTTCCATTTAGCCAAGAGTTGGCTACCGACATAATATTGAATTCATTGCCCAAATGTTTTAGTAATTTTATAATGCACTATAACATGGGAGGCATGAATAAAAACCTTTCCGAGTTAGTTCAAATGTTGAACACTGCGGAAACCAATATTGTCGAGAAGAAAACCGATCAAGTGCTAATGGTTAACAAGGGGAAGGGTTTCAAGGGTAAAGGAAAGGCAAAAGTTGCTAATCCTAAGGCAAATGTTGCCAAACCCAAAGAGGCTGCCAAGCCTAAAGAGGCTAAGCCCAAGTCCCAAGAGGACGCAGTCTGCTTCCATTGCAATGAGATTGGACATTGGAGGAGAAACTGCACAAAATACAAGGAAGCACTGAAGAAGAGCAAAGGTGTTGCTTCGACTTCAGGTATCTTTGTTATAGATATATTCCTATCTACTTCTAGTTCTTGGGTATTGGATACCGGATGTGGAACTCACATTTGTTTAAATGTGCAGGGTCTAAAGAACAGAAGGATGCTTGAAGAGGGTGAGGTGGACCTACGTGTGGGGAATGGAGCAAGAGTTGCTGCATTAGCCGTAGGAACTTATGAAGTTAATTTACCTAGTGGACTAATACTTGTTTTGAACAATTGTTATTACGTTCCAACTTTAAGTAGGAATATTATTTCGATTTCATGTTTGGATAATGAAGGTTTTAATTTTCTTATATGTGATAAGAAGTTTTCCATTTACAAGAGTGATAATGATGAAAGTGTATGGCCATACCCCAATGTGATTGGAATTATCATTATACTCAGAATCGAGAAAGCATTGAACAAAGACAAGTTGATGAGGATCATGACTTGTGTTCAATATAACATCATGAGACAAAGGGAGAAATGGAAGTGTACCATTGGAAACGTGAACTCTTACGTTATATTATTTGGGTAGACATAATGGCTTGCTAGAGTTCGCTTATGTCTTATGAGAGTCGATATGATCGAGCTCATTGCCAACATAATATAATCCTATTAGGTCACACACAAATAGAATGAATTGATTAAACCATTGGAATAATGATTGAGAAAATTCCTCATCAGCCTTGTATAGTCGTGCGACACAACAAGGCCATGTGCTTTGTGTGGTCGTGCGACACAACAGGCCCTGAGGCGGTTTTACAGAATCCTTTCCTAATTTGATTAGGAATCATATACTATACTAATGTAGTATAAATATGAACGTCTGTCAACACTAAAAAGCTAGCCGAAATTTTGAAAAGAAATTCACAAATATATTCTCAATATTATTCCAAGGTTTAAGAGATCTAGCAATCTTCAAGAAGCTTTTCTTGGTTCATTCGAAGGTGTGGATACCGAAAGAGGGTCTTCGCTCGTTAATCGATCAAGGCCTAGAGTTCAAGCAATCTGAAGAACGAAGTTTGTGATTCGAAATCACATTATTAAATAGTTCGATAGATCAAGAACGGAAAGCGTTCAAGGTTGGTTATTTCTATCTCATAGGTTTCAAGTTAATTGTATAGAACGGATCCTTGGCTCCATGGGTTTTATGTTATTTGATGCTTAATTCCGTTGCGCATGAACCCGTAAAATCCAATAGAGAATTGATTATAGAACATGTTGATAAGCTGGGCGTATGAGCCAATTGAGCCTAGGGGTTGCCTAATCAGACATTTGAGAGCTGGTCCAACCAAGGTCGATCCAAATCCCCTACACAGGCAAGCTTCCTTGAATTGAAGTGGGATATGCACTATGTCCATCTTCTCTTGATAGTGGGCAACATGCTCCTCTGGATCTGTGGATTGAGAAAAAGAAGAATATGTGTATGAGGAAGACCTCCCTTCTGCAACTCAACCGTGTACACAACTGCGTAGAAACAAAAATAAAATATTTATATCAAATATAGCTTTTTAAAAACTTTCAGAAATAAATTTGAAATATTTGACACTTACTTGCAGCAGGGCTACCGAACACTTTCCCGTCCTTAAAATCGCTGATCATTTCATCAAGTTTCATTTTGAAAACCCTCAATATTATGTCGGGCCTGTCCTCTGGTCTACATCCCTTTTCTTCAACATATCTTTTTATTTTTGGCCACTTAGGGTTACATGTAAAAGTAATAAACAATGATGGATAACCTATCCATTTATATATTGCAAGGGAGTCCTGATAATTTTGGTCCACCTTTTCCCCCAATGTATGATGAAGGCAGTATGATTCTTCTCCCCGCATCTGAACCGCTAACTCCGCTGTTGGCTGCAGCTTTTAGTCTCGTGTATGATTCAGCTCGTAATTTAGGCTGGTGGTGACGAATCCAATGAAGCCTCTGTGTATCCATCATAACATAAGAATTAACCATAAACTGCTGGAGCAAACGCCCACTCCTCATAAAATGGGATCCTTCTTTGATCCTTTCCTGAAGATGGAATGATAGGAATTCTTTCAGTGATAGTGTTGGCCGAGACTTGGTTGGATCATCCCTTGGAATCTCCGTATAAAATCCATCCTCACCATATGGAAATAATAAAGGGTATTGTAGGGGAAGTAACATGGGTTAAACTCATGAATATACTGGAGACGACCATTCTTTTGTTCAACAACTATATCTCTAACATCAGGTGTAAGACCAATGTCATTCTCAATTAAAGCTGCTACCTCATTTGATGTTGGCAAATTATATGTCCTTCCATCCCTATTCCTCTTTTCAATTAGTTGGAGCTTCAAGTTGGTAAATTTCTTCATTGCAATTCTCGCTGCAGCCATCCTGTACATCTGTGCATATGGGTTATTGTCATCAATCATCTCCTTCAAATCAGACACAATTGTTTTATCCAATTTTGAAGGCTTGGTTGGATCTTTGCTGCATACATGAAATAAAAATGAATTAGTGCGTTATGGACGGAATAAATTTTTTGTAAAGAATATTTAACTATTAATATATTGATATAATATATAGACGCATACCTAAGGGCGTTGATTCTATTCTCAACTTCATTCTCCGTGTCGTAGATATAAAGCTATGAAAATTGTGGAGGTTGACCTTCTTTAGGTTGCATAGGTCCTATCATATGATCATTCTTACCACTCATTGTATATGAATAAGGTCCTTGTCCTTTATTTACCCTTTTATCCGTCTTACCGCTCATTAAACTAAATGAGAACATGGTGTTGTATCCCCGAATATTATCTTTAAAATTCCTGCTCGTTTCATGTCTTCCCTCTATAAGATCTCGCAAAAGAGCAGGCGGTTCTTTTAATATTGAAAATTTTACTTGACCATTTTTACAGCATAACGAAAATTTTGGTCTACTATATAGAGGAGAGCTCTTCACCCTCTCATTGAACCAAAAGATAGCACCACAATGTTCGCATTCATTTTTCGGGTTTCCCATATCATCATAAGCTGCAATGTATAATGAGCGTCTCAAATACACATAATTTGAACTAATATCTGAACTTATCAAACAATATTGAAAGTCATAGAATGAGACATTTTTAATTTTTACTCAACATATGTAATTATTTCGTAACAGATAGAGTACTTACAAACTTCGATTTTCTTCAATTTTTTTTGTCTTCTATTAAATCGTGCTACCTCAGATTTAGACGTCACGTTTATTTCGACACAGCCTACAAACGAATCAAAATTAAGATGAATCTTAGCAAAGATTGATAAATTTTGACTTTCGTCTACTAAACAAACATTAACAAACGTTGGTAAAATTTAACTTGTGTAAAAAAGCAAATTAACCAGATCACGTGCCTGAATTTGAGACTAATGGTTGTTTCTGTTGCTTCCGCTTATTACTTGCAGACTGACTATAATTTGTGTCGATTGTAGAGTTTAAGAGTTCGACATCCAAATTGGTTTTAAGAGACTGTATAACAGAAGAATTTCTCCTACTCGGTCCAGACGGTTTCCTTATATGACAATCTACGTTCTTAGAACCGAGGGGTCTACCAACTTTTCTTAATGACAAGCTCGTATTATCTTCATTTACCAAATTTTCATTTGCAACTGTTGCATATAAACATTAAATTGTAAATATAATATTTAAATTAAAAAAACACAAAGTAGTAAGATGCACAAATAGAATACCATTACTGGCGTTAGAGAGTAGTGGAACCGCTGTAATGGATTGACTTCCAAATATTCTTGATCCTGAAAAGACGTGATAATTTTTACGTTAGTTTAAATAAAAAATGATATATTAATGTAAGTGAAATTAGGTAAACATTTTCTTTACCAGGAGGAGTAATGTAACTTTTAGGAAGAAGCGGACGATTAAGGGGATCTCCGGATATATTGCTAGCTGAAATATAATCAAACAAATATTACAATTTTAAAAAAATGAATTGTATATACCATTGATCAGAATACAAACGAAACAATAACGATAAAAAAAACATACCTTGATGCTGTTAGATAAAGGTGTAATCGGAGTAAATGAAGGAGTTGAAAATAATCTTGAACCTGTTATGAAATGTTTAGCTTTACAAAGAGGTGAATTTATAAATTTTATATTAATGAAATAAAATTATAGAATATATTTATACCAGGAGTCGTAATGTAAGTCTTGGAAAGCAGTGGACGAATTTTAGGATTTCCTGATATATTTGTTACTGCAAAAATATATATAAATAAAAAATATTTTATAAAATATTGAATATAATGAATAAGAACAATAAGTTGATATTAATCATCCATTGAAAGACTCTCCTAAATGTAAATACGTTTTTCACAATAACAAAATGTGTTTGAAATGTCAGTGAGCGGGGATCTTTGAGTAGACGGTCTTGTCAACGTATCACGATTTGTGTTTTTTTCTATATCACGTTTTTCTTTTTTTTTTTTCCAACTTTCTCCATTTCTACTATAGCGAATAAAAAAAAGACAAACAAATATTTTATATACGATAAACTCAGAAATACAGAAAATTAGTAACTTATACCATTGATTAGAATACTAACGAAACAATAACGATAACAAAATCATACCATTGCTGCTGTTAGATATAAAAAAAAAATACTCCCTCCGTCCCAAAATGTTTGACTCATTTGACTTTTTTGTTGAACTTTGACCACAAATATATGACAATTTAATTATGTTCATGAAATTCTAAAAATTCCTATTGATTCACCATTAATAATATTATCAACAACAACTTTTAGAATTTCATGAACATGATTAATCTCTTATAAATTTGTGGTCAAAGTTCAACAAAAAAGTCAAATGGGACAAACATTTTGAGACGGAGGGAGTATAATTTTTTTATTCACATATCTAACTGAAAATAGGCTTAGTTGGGTGAGCTACGCTTTAAAGTTAAAAAATTAGCTCTATCATGCCACTTTCTAATTGAAATTTTTTGGACATTCATTTTAGGACGGAGGTAGTATTATACATAACAGAACAATATTCACAAATCAGCAAAAGGAACAGTAAAAATTAGCAGTATGCCTCGTCGATACTCGACGGGGCATAGTGAAATTAATTAAATTAACGTAATAGTTAGCATTAATTGAACGTTTAATTTATATTTTTATAGTAAAAAAAATATTTTTGATAAGCAGTCAATTTTTTAAAGTATAACAATTTAACATGGTTGAGAAATTAACACGGATTGTTTGCTTGAACATTCCGCTTCGAAGACACATTTGTATGTTTTATGATTTCTTATCAACAGATTTTCAGAGCTTGTAAAGCGTCTACGTGCTTGAGCTGTGATATCATCTATGGATTGATAGAGAACATAAATAGTTTAGAAGGTTTCTCCATGCATATAATTTGAAACAAAAATTAAACCTAACATTCAGAATCATAGACGGGGGAAAAAAAAAAAGAACAATTTTTATTTATTGTTAGCTCAAACTGAGTCACAACGACCCAATGCACAAAGCTCACCCACACAAATGAGTATCAATGAAGCATGCCGTCATGACATCTTTAATTGTTATACAAATATAGAGACCATTTCCTTGGCTCAAAAACATTACTTCCAGTCTTCCATGATGGAGCAATTCTACTATATCTTATATACATATTTTATATACGATAATTTTTTTTTATTCACATATCTAACTGAAAATATGCTTAGTTGGGTGAGCTGGGTGAGCTACGCTTTATAAGGCCCAGAGTCAGACAAAGAAAAACCATCAACTCATTTTAGGACGGCGATAATATTATGAATTTTGGTGTAATTTTTTTTTTTAAAAAAATTAATTTAGTATAAAATAATTGAGGTAAAATAAATCGAATTTAAAAAAAAAATCTTTAAAAGTTACTATGGATGATTGTGATTGGTGGATGATGGAAAGATGAGCCAATGATATTGTGCCACTTGGAGTTTTCTTGGAGCTTGAAAAACTTTTGTTATTATATATAGTAGATTATTATTATTATCATTTATAATTAAAAATAAATACTTCACACTTAATTAATTTTCACTAAAAAGATATTGAAAAATAAAAAAGGAAAATTAACAAGGATAATTAAGAAATTTATATTTAAAAAAGAGGCTTTTTTTTTTTGTCTGTCCAAATTAAATAAAAGAAGTCTCTATTTAAAGAGAAAAAAAATTATAAATTTTGGTGTAATTTTTTTTTTAAAAAATAATTTATTATAAAATAATTGAGGTCAAATAAATCGGATTTAAAAAAAATCTTTAAAAGTTACTAATTGAATTTCAAATGGATGATTGTGATTGGTGGATGATGGAAGGATTGGTCAATGATATTGTGCCACTTGGAATTTTCTTGGAGCTTGAAAAACTTTTGCTATTATATATAGTAGATTTTAATTTTAACTTTTATTTTATAAATTTTCGTCTTTATTTTGATTTTATTTCTTGCTTTTTTCTATTTCTTTTATGTTTGTGAATGTTTCTTTCACTTTTTAATTATTAGAATTTTAATTTTCGTTTTTTATTTGCATTTTATTTTTTCGTATGCTTTTATATTGATATTGATTTTCTTTTGTGCATTAGATTTTTTTCTTTCTAAATTATTAAAGTTTTTTTCATTTTGCTTTTGCACTTTTTGTAAGATAATTATTTGTGCTTCAATCCATTTTCATTTTTAACTAATTTATTGTATAAAATCAACCCTCATAAATTTTAAAAGTTACTAATTGAATTTCAAATGGATGATTGTGATTGGTGGATGATGGAAAGATTGGCCAATGATATTGTGCCACTTGGAGTTTTCTAGGAGCTTGAAAAACTTTTCTATTATATATAGTAGATTCACGAACTCCTTATTTTTCGGATTTGTGAGTGACTTCTTTATAATCTCTTTTGGCTTATTTTGATTAGAATTTGTTTTTTATATTTATGTTTGTGTTTATTATTTTGATTTTGATTTTGATTTTAATTTTGACTTTTATTTTATAAATTTTCGTCTTTATTTTGATTTTATTTCTTGAATTTTTCTATTACTTTTATGTTTGTGAATGTTTCTTTCACTTTTTAATTATTAAAATTTTAATTTTCGTTTTTTATTTGCATTTTATTTTTTCATATGTTTTTATATTGATATTGATTTTTTTTTGTGCATTAAATTTTTTTCTTTCTTAATTATTAAAATTTTTTTCATTTTGCTTTTGCTCTTTTTGTAAGACAATTATTTGTGCTTCAATTCATTTTTATTTTTAACTAATTTATTGTATAAAATCAACCCCTATAAATTTTAAAAGTTACTAATTGAATTTCAAATGGATGATTGTGATTGGTGGATGATGAAAAAATTGGCCAATGATATTGTGCCACTTGGAGTTTTCTATGAGCTTGAAAAGTTTTTGCTATTATATATAGTAGATTCACAAACTCCTTTTTTTTTTTTTCGAATTTGTGAGTGACTTCTTTATAATCTCTTTTGGCTTATTTTGATTAGTATTTGTTTTTTATATTTATGTTTGTGTTTATTATTTTGATTTTGATTTTGATTTTGATTTTGATTTTGATTTTGATTTTGATTTTGATTTTGATTTTGATTTTGATTTTGATTTTGATTTTGATTTTGATTTTGATTTTGATTTTAATTTTAATTTTAACTTTTATTTTATAAATTTTCGTCTTTATTTTGATTTTATTTCTTGCTTTTTTCTATTTCTTTTATGTTTGTGAATGTTTCTTTCACTTTTTAATTATTAGAATTTTAATTTTTGTTTTTTATTTGAATTTAATTTTTTCGTATGTTTTTATATTGATATTGATTTTCTTTTGTGCATTAGATTTTTTTCTTTCTTAATTATTAAAGTTTTTTTCATTTTGCTTTTGCTCTTTTTGTAAGACAATTATTTGTGCTTCAATCCATTTTCATTTTTAACTAATTTATTGTATAAAATCAACCCCTATAAATTTTAAAAGTTACTAATTGAATTTCAAATGGATGATTGTGATTGATGGATGATGGAAAGATTGGCCAATGATATTATGCCACTTGGAGTTTTCTAGGAGCTTGTAAAACTTTTGCTATTATATATAGTAGATTCACAAACTTTTTTTTTTTTTTCAAATTTGTGAGTGACTTCTTTATAATCTCTTTTGACTTATTTTGATTAGGATTTTGTTTTTTATATTTATGATTGTGTTTATTATTTTGATTTTGATTTTGATTTTGATTTTGATTTTAATTTTAATTTTGATTTTAATTTTAACTTTTATTTTATAATTTTTCGTCTTTATTTTGATTTTATTTCTTGCTTTTTTTCTATTTCTTTTATGTTTGCGAATGTTTCTTTCACTTTTTAATTATTAGAATTTAATTTTTGTTTTTTATTTGCATTTTATTTTTTCGTATGTTTTTATATTGATATTGATTTTCTGTTGCGCATTAGATTTTTTTCTTTCAAATTTATTAAAGTTTTTTTCATTTTGCTTTTGCTCTTTTTATAAGACAATCATTTGTGCTTCAATCCATTTTCATTTTTTACTAATTTATTGTATAAAATCAACCCCTATAAATTTTAAAAGTTACTAATTGATTTTCTTTTGTGCATAGATGGATCATTATAGTACTACTTCTTTCATCTAAAAAAGAATTATAAATAAATTATTTAAAAAATATAATATTTATTTTTGGACCGTTACTCTTTGATTATATTTTTAAATTTCTATTTATAAGACTCTTGCATGTATATAGATCATTACATTAATATTTCTTTCATCCCAAAATAAAAATAATTGATCAATTTTTATTTTGCTTAAAATAAATTAAAAGTATTCATTTATTAGACTATATTATTGTAACTATTTCTAATTTATATACCAAAGATTTCAATTTATAAAATA
This sequence comes from Adenophora triphylla var. japonica, assembly GCA_022495995.1. Lineage (NCBI taxonomy): Eukaryota > Viridiplantae > Streptophyta > Magnoliopsida > Asterales > Campanulaceae > Adenophora > Adenophora triphylla. The sequence goes on from JAFEMH010006529.1 coordinate 85,130, forward strand.
AATTTATATGGATCATAATTATAGTACTACTTCTTCTATCTCAAAATAAATTATAAATAAAAATTTTTTAAAAAAAAATGTGCATTTAAATAAAATATTAATCGATCTAGTTTTTAAGAGTTACATTTTCTTATTTACTAATTGCTTTCCCATTTTTCTGAAAATTGAAAATTTGATTTCAAAATTCAAATGTTGATTGAGCTTAAATCAGGATAATTTACTGTATAAATATTTATCTTATAAATATTAACATTTTATTAAATAAAAAATTAATTTACTAAATGAAAAATCTTTGAAACTAAGACCAATGGGAGAATTACATAATGACATGTCATAACTCTAAATGTTTGTCTTTTAATATATTATATAGGTGGATCATAATAGTACCACTTCTTTCATCTAAAAAATAATTATAAATAAATTATTTGAAAAAAATAATATTTATTTTTGGACCGTTACTCTTTGATTATATATTTAAATTCCTATTTATAAGACTCTTGCATGTATATAGATCATTACATTAATATTTCTTTCGTTCCAAAATAAAAATAATTGATCAATTTCTATTTTGCTTAAAATAAAAAAAAATATTCATTTATTAGAATATATTATTGTAACTATTTCTAATTTATATGCCAAAAATTTCAATTTAGAAAATAAATTTGTATGTATATGGATCATAATTATTGTACTACTTCTTCTGTCTCAAAATAAATTATAAATAAAAATTTAAAAACAAAAAATGTGCATTTGAATAAAATATTAATCGATCCAATTTTGAAGAGTTACATTTCCTTATTTACTAATTGCTTTCCTGTTTTCTGAAAATTCAAAATTTTATTTCAAAATTCAAATGTTGATTGAGTTTAAATCGGGACAATTTACTGTATAAATATTTACCTTATAAACATTAACCTTTTATTAAATGAAAAATCTTTGAAATTAAGACCAATGTGAGAATTACATAATGTCATGTCATAATAGTGACATGGCTTAATGTGAGGGCTCTAAGTATTTATCTTTTAATATATTATATAGATGGATCATTATAGCACTACTTCTTTCATCTTAAAAATAATTATAAATAAATTATTTAAAAATAATAATATTTATTTTTGGACCGTTACTCTTTGATTATATTTTTAAATTCTTATTTATAAGACTCTTGCATGTATATAGATCATTACATTAATATTTTTTTCGTCCCAAAATAAAAATAATTGATCAATTTTTATTTTGCTTAAAATAAAAAAAAGTATTCATTTATTAGACTATATTATTGTAACTATTTCTAATTTATATACCAAAGATTTCAATTTATAAAATAAATTTGTATGTATATGGATCATAATTATAGTACTACTTCTTCTGTCTCAAAATGAATTATAAATAATTTTTTTAAAAAAATATGAATTTGAATAAAATATTAATCGATCCAGTTTTGAAGAGTTATTTTTTCCGTATTTATTAATTGCTTTCCCGTTTTCTGAAAATTCAAAATTTGATTTCAAAATTCAAATGTTGATTGAGCTTAAATCGGGATAATTTACTGTATAAATATTTACCTTATAAACAATAAACTTTTATTAAATGAAAAATCTATTTATTAAATGAAAAATCTTGAAACTAAGACCAATGAGAGAATTACATAATGTCATGTCATAATAGTGACATGGCTTAATGTGAGGGCTCTAAATGTTTGTCTTTTAATATATTTTATAGATAGATGTATCATTATAATACTACTTCTTTCATCTAAAAAAGTATTATAAATAAATTATTTAAAAAAATAATATTTATTTTTGGACCGTTACTCTTTGATTATATTTTTAAATTACTATTTATAAGACTCTTGCATGTATATAGATCATTACATTAATATTTATTTCATCCCAAAATAAAATTAATTGATCAATTTTTATTTTGCTTAAAATAAAAAAAAAGTATTCATTTAGTAGACTATATTATTGTAACTATTTCTAATTTATATACCAAATATTTTAATTTATAAAATAAATTTGTATGTATATGTATCATAATTATAATACTGCTTCTTCTGTCTCAAAATGAATTATAATTTTTTTTTAAAATGTGCATTTGAATAAAATATTAATCGATCCAGCTTTGAAAAGTTATATTTCATTATTTACTAATTGCTTTCCCGTTTTCTGAAAATTCAAAATTTGATTTCAAAATTCAAATGTTGATTGAGCTTAAATCGGGATAATTTACTGTATAAATATTTACCTTATAAACATTTTTTTCATTTATTAAATGAAAAATCAATTTATTAAATGAAAAATCTTTGAAACTAAGACCAATAGGAGAATTACATAATGCCATATCATAATAGTGACATGGCTTAATGTGAGGGCTCTAAATGTTTGTCATTTATTATATTATATAGATAGATGGATCATTATAGTACTACTTCTTTCATCTCAAAAAGAATATAAATAAATTATTTAAAAAAATAATATTTATTTTTGGACCGTTACTCTTTGATTATATTTTTAAATTCCTATTTATAAGACTCTTGCATGTATATTGATCATTATATTAATATTTCTTTCGTCCCAAAATAAAATTTATTGATCAATTTTTGTTTTGCTTAAAATAAAAAAAAAGTATTCATTTATTAGACTATATTATTGTAACTATTTCCAATTTATATACCAAATATTTCAATTTATAAAATAAATTTGTATGTATATGGATCATAATTATAGTACTACTTCTTCTGTCTCAAAATGAATTATAAATTTTTTTTTTTTTAAAATGTGTATTTGAATAAAATATTAATCGATCCAGTTTTGAAAAGTTACATTTCCTTATTTACTAATTGCTTTCCCATTTTCTGAAAATTCAAAATTTGATTTCAAAATTCAAATGTTGATTGAGCTTAAATCGAGATAATTTACTGTATAAACATTTACCTTTTAAACATTTTTCATTTATTAAATGAAAAATCAATTTATTAAATGAAAAATCTTTGAAACTAAGACCAATGGGAGAATTACATAATGCCATGTCATAATAGTGACATGGCTTAATGTGAGGGCTCTAAATGTTTATCTTTTACTCCCTCCGTCCCGGCCGAAGTGTCTCAAAATGGGTTCGACTCGGGAATTAAGGAAAGTGATGTAGGAAAGAGAAAAATTTTAAATGTTGTGAGTATGAAAAATTAAATAGGAGAGAGAATGAGTGGGAGAAATAGTTAGAAGAGAGAATGTTGTGAGTGTAAAAGTAAAGTAGGAGAGAGAATGAGTGGGTGAAATAGTAATAAAAACTTTCCTTTTTTGGGTTAAGACATTTTAAATGGGACGCCCAAAATAGAAAGTTGAGACACTTCGACCGGGACGGAGGGAGTAATATATTATATAGATGGCGGAGTCACTTGGCCCCCCTCATTTTTCAGTGTTTTCCACTTTAGCCCATTACTTTTTTTTAAACATTTATGTTGTACTTCAATTGACCCCCTCAGATGCCAAAATCTCAGGAAAAACGCACTTAGGAAAAACGTGTTTTGTTTTCCCCGTCAATGTCAGTGCCAGTTTAATAAAGTGTCAGTGAAATAGACTGCAAGTGAAGATGTAAAATGCACAGCGGAATTATAGAGTATAAAGCGGTTTGATAGAGCGGTTTGTAAAGCGGTTTTACTATGCGGTTTTGGTAGGTGCAATTTTACAAACACGTGTATTTTTAACAATGTTAACTCCAAACACTATTTCACAATAATGGATAGCTAAATAAAGATCAAACAGAGACAGAGATAAATAATTAGTAATCACAAGAAATATAAATGCAGAAATATAAGAACACGTGATTTGGAGTGGTTCAATCGATAAACGATCTACGTCCACTACCAAGATGGTTAGTCTTGGATTTTCAAGAGTGATTTTACTATGAGTATGAGAGATTACAAGTTACAAATATCAATACTCAAATCTAAAATCTATTCTATAAAGATCAAATCCTAAGACTATAACCAGTGTATCTCAAGTGATTAATCTATGTGATTAAACAAGTGAGGTGTGTGTGTGAGAACAAGATCAAGGCTCTTTGAATCTATGAGATGTAGAGCACAATGATTCTTGAAGGTGTTAAGGCTTGATTTCTGGGCTGGGGAATATTTCTTGAAGGTAGAAGATGAAGATTCAAAGGGTTGAATAATTTCTGGGCAGAGCTTCAGCTTCTATGAACACAACACTTTCAAATTTCTCAAGCAATCTTCAAATGGAGAAGATTGGGGGTATTTATACCCAATCATCTTAAATATAGCCGTTGGACACAGCTGTTGAAAGGACAGTACTTGATGCAATCTCATTGGTCCACAACAACCACTTTTGTCCTTTGGTACAGCTGCTGCAGGTAAAGCTGATCAGGCTCCAGCTGCAAGCAATGAGGTTAGGACACCTGTCACCTTTTCAAGATCCTTGCAGATCTTCTCTGACATTGAATCACGTGACAAGATTTAGTGGTTGACTTTTGATATTTCTGACGTGGATTCCAATGGTAAAAATTGGTTCACTTCAAGTCTTCAATCATTGGATGCGGTCTGGTGTGGAGCGGTTGAGGATGTGCGGTTAAGTACACCAGGAAGTTGCAAAGAGCGGTTGGAGTTGAACTGCACAGGAGCGGTTCATCAAGCGGTTGTTTAATGAGCAGTTTCAAAGTGGAATTCCACATGCGATTGCATGTGCGGTTCATAAGGGCGGTTTTGAAAGCTGGCTGACTCTGCAACTCTCTAATCCAATGAATCTTGTGCCAGTCTTCAAGCCTAATTTTAACCTATTCTATAAAATGGACTTAGCTAAAAAATTGAAGTCTAAGCTTCATTACATAGGGTTCTAAAGTCCTTAAAATAGACAGGAGGTTATGGTATTAATCAAATCTAATACAAAATAGGAGGGTTAAAACATGCATACCCAACAACAAGACACCACCAGACTTAGTCGTTGCATCATTTGACTTAGGAGAATAAGCATGCACAAACTTGGGGACTTTGTAGGTGCTAGTTTTGCCCTTCTTACCTTTCTGCTTGCCTTTGCCAGTCACCTTGGAGGGAGACTGTTCATCGGCAGCAGAATCAAGATCGGCAAGACCAGCTTTGCTGATGTATTTACTATGAATGCCTTCATCCGCAGAATCATTATCAGCAATCTTAATTCCCTTTTGTACGTACCTGTTTTTCTCCATATCCTTGTATTTAGGATACTTCATTGCCACAACATTATACTTAGGCTTGGTATCCTTATGCAATGAGTTAATCGAGTTGTTCTCAGCCTTCTTATCCTTTTTCTTGGTTACAGAGGCATCAGTACAACTGCTACTGCTGGTTTCAAATCCTATCCCACATTGGTCATTTTTATGAAATATTTGATTTGCAAGGATTGCATTAACAACAGCTTTAGGTTTTGAAAAAGTATCAATAGTTTTCATAAGAGAATCATTTCTTTAAGCTAAATCTTTAATCTGTGCAGTGTATACTTTTGCTCTGCTTTTGAGATCCAGGTTTTCAGTTTTAAGCTGATCGAACTCACTCAGTTTTGTTTTTAGAGAATCAAGTTCAGTTTTGAGTGAGTCTCTTTCAGCAGAAACTTTACTGAAATCAGCAGTCATTATTTCATGAATACTACTCAACTTTTCATAGTCAATAAAAAGTTCATCCATGGTCTCTATCATCTCAGATTTAGATATCTCAGGAAGAGGATCGGTCAAGTTTCGTTTGGCTGAGTGATCTTTTGGATCAGGAGAGAAGTCAGGTAGGGATGAGATGGGTTTGGTAAGATTTCTCGAAATGTTTGGGTGCTTGGTAAAGGATAGCTTCTTTTCAGTGGATTGTGGAGGACTTGGTTCGGTTGCATAGAAAGTAATAGGTCCACACTATCCGTAGAGTGAGGTTCCAACTTGATGAACCTTGTAGCCATAAGGATTGATTGCTTTGATCTTGACTTCTTGAAAGGAATGTCTTGCTGGTTGTTCTGTCCTTGTTGGTGTTCTTGGAGGAGTCGCATTCCGGTGAACAGGAGTTGGTAGATCCAGTGCAATTTCGTCATCGGCATCCAGGGCAACAAAACTTATATCAGCATCTTCATTGTCATCGGCAGCGCCTTCACCTTCTGAGTCAGTTTCACACCAGACTGGCATAGATTTCTCTGTGTTGTCATCTGCAACATAGCTTCTGGACTTGGGATGGCTCTGGTTCACCGATTTCCTAACATACTCATATTTTAGCTGGGGACATTTAGATGCAAAATGTCCAGGTTTTCAGTAATTAAAACATACCAGGTCTCCATTATTGTTCTTTCCATCGGCAGCACTGGTAGAAGGCTTGATGTTGCTGGTGGATTTATGAAAGGGGGTAGTAAACGGTTTGTGCTGATTAGGTTTGCTGTCTTTTTGCATTTTCTTGAAGTTTTTGAACTTTCGGTAGTTTCTGGCAAATGCAGCAAATTCATCTTCTTCCACATGAGGCTCAAAAAGGTTTTCAAAGGTTTTATTACAGCAAGAGTTTTGGCAGTGATCAGTGGGAGGATAAGGGGTAGAAATTTGAGATATCCAAGTCTGTGCTGAGAGAGACACATTTTTGAAGTTTTTATCGAGAACATTAAGTTTTTTGTAGTTCTCTCTCATACAAAAATAGACTGGATACAATATTTTGAATAGAAGTAGTATTTAAATCTCTGGCTTCTCTAATGACAGTGACCTTGGTATGATATATACTTCCCAATGAACTTAGAAAGCGTATATTCAGGTCTTTCATAGTATATACTTTACCTAGAGAAGCACATAGGTTACTTACCTCGCAAAACCGATCATATGCTGTTCTGAGTGATTCACCATCTGACTTTTTGAAAGATTCGAACTCGGCAATTGCATCATAAAGTCTGTTGTCCTTGGTGCGAGCATCTCCTTCGAAGTAAGCAAGGAGCTTGTTCCAGCATTCTTGTGCCGTGTAACACAAGTCAATGAGCTTGTACTGCTTGTCGTCAAGACCACAAGAGATAATGTGGCTGGCTTTCCCATCAAGAGCATAGGTCAATTTGTCTTCATCAGTCCATTCTTCTCTTGGCTTTTCAACCAGAGTTTCTGTAACTTGAACATTTGTTTCTTGTTCATCATCAGCGTCGACATGCGCAGTCAGGGGAGTGGATGGTATAGGTTTGTAGGTGGTTTGAACCTTTAAGGGAGTAATCGGTCCACCTTCCACTAAGGCTGTTACATGAAACGAGCCTGCTGGAGCTCGGCTCGGGCTCGGCTCGAAAAAAGCTCGAGTTCGAGTGGGCTCGAGTTGAACTCGAGCTCGAGCTCGAACCGATTTTTAAGCTCGTCATTTTTTCGAGCTCGGCTCGTGTTCGGCTCGTATGTTCGACGAGCTTTCTTCGAGATCGACTCGTTTGAGCTCGACTCGGGCTCGGCTCGTTAAAAGCTTGAATGAATTTTAGTATATATATATATATATATATATATATATATATATATATATATATATATATATATATATATATATATATATATATATATATATATATATAAGCTCGTTTAGGATCGAGTTCGATTACAACTCGATTTAGGGCTCGATAAAGCTCGTTTGATTTCAGATTTTTTTCAAAAAATAAGTCGAAGCTCGAGCTCGGCTCGTTATTACTCGAGTTTGAGCAGCTCGCGAGCCAGCTCGCGAAAAGCTCGAAACTTGATTCGAGCCGAGCTCGAACAGGCATTCTGGGCTCGAGCTCGAGCTCGAGAAAAGCTCGAGCTCGTTTAAAAGTTAACGAGCTCGAGCTCGAAACATCAAAAGCTCGGTTCAGCTCGACTCGTTTACAGCCCTACCTTCCACTACCTTCATCAATCGATCATCTATGGAGTTCATGTACTTTATCATTCGAGATTTCCAAACACCAAATTCATTGGCGTTCAACATCGGTATGGCAGTGATGTTAAACGACTGCATAATTTTTCCCGCCATGGTATCGGCAATCAAGCTGTAAGGCTTGGAAATTTCTTTCAAAAATGACAAGCTTTGATACCAATTGTTAGGTCCAATTGGCAAGAAAATAGGCTAGAGGGGGGTGAATAGCCTTTTTACTATTTTAAAAGAGAATACCTTGAAGGTCAAAGTCACTAATCAGTAGATTTTAAATCAGTTAGTAAGCACAGCGGAAAGTTAGTGACTTAGTTTGAACTCACACAAAATCAGCAAGAAGTTGTTTAGAGCTTGGTTTTTAACACGTGGTATTTCTTAAAACTTTATGCAGTGCAACTTGTTTGGTATAGGGAAAAACTTATGAATCAGTAGGATGAAATGTTGTAATCAGTAATAGAGAATGACTGGCAAGATGAAAGTAAAGCAAAATAAGGTAAAGACAAGGACACAGTATTTGGAGAGGTTCACAGCGTGAATGCTGCTACGTCCTCTACCAAGATTGGTCAGATCTTGGATTTGGAGAGAAGTTTACTATCAGTTGGTCCTAATCTATTACAAGAGCGGCCTTGCTGGTTACAAGGATTGAAATATAAGATCTACTGATGGATCGTAAGACAAAAATTGACCAAGTGTTTTTGAGCGGCAAGTTGTGAACTTATCTCACTCAGGTGTGTGTGTGTTTCTCAATCAATGCATTCCAATGATTGTCTTGTTAGGGAATGCTTACAAGTTTGATTGAGTTGTGCACGAGTGTATGTCCCTAATAAAGTCTAATGATTTTCTGGACTTGAAGGCTTGAGCTTCATTGAATGCTTCAAGCACAATCTCTTCAATGCAACAACCAACCGTCTTTAATGCAGCAAAGTCTTCAATATATACTTGGAGAGGGAAGAGCTATGTTGCCGTTGAAGGGTAGATTCGGAATTTGAAAAATACGGTTGGTAGGTGAGGATCAATTAATGCCATATCTTTTGCAATTAATGCGGGAGATTTGGGATAAGGCATTTCGACATTGTCCAGCGGGTAAAAACCCCTTTGTCCCAACCTGTTACCTGCAACAAGCAGACAAAGGACAAAGTAGAGCTAAAAGTAGCTCTTGTGTCAGAACTGGCAGAATGGGGTTAGCAGAAAGATATAACTACTTTTAGCAAACAAGTACGATGAAGGAGATAGAGATGTGACCATTGTAACTGTAAGACTGTTCAATGAAGAAAGTCATCACGAGTTCCAGTCACCTATCTTGCTGAAGGATGTTGCTGAGTAGTGTTCTCTTCTGCTGGTCACCATAAAGATCTCACCGGCAGGTTGTAAACCTGCAAGACTTAATACACTAGAACAAAAGGCATCAGCAAGAGATCCCAAAAATAAAGTCTAATTAAAATAGGGGTCTCTAACTAGCCATGTGATTGGGATTAAGCAATTCTGAGTCCACATATATTTTAGACCCAACAAAGCCAACAGACTTAAAGCCATCCAATCAGACTATTAAGGCCTATGATTCCACTGCTCGGTCAGTTTTGGGGATTGCGACTCTAAAATTGTGGTTCAGAAAGAAGGTCATGGATGTAGACTTCCAAGTGGTAGACATTCCCATTTCATTTACAGCTTTGCTAGGACGACCCTGGATCCATCAGATAAATGGAGTAGCCTCTCCCCTGCACCAGTGTGTCAAGTTCCAGTCCGATGATGGAACTATCACTACTATCTACGAAGACAGTGTTATTGTAGAAGGGACCAACACCGGAGGTATTCCGATACTGGAGATCAAACATGATGATGAAGGGCTTACCTTGACCAGCTTCTCTGTGGCTACCTCTAAGGTGCAAGTGTGCTGTGCAGACCTCACTACTACCTCCGACAAAATACCTCCTTCCATGTGAATGATGAGAAAGATGAGTTATCTTTCGGGGCTTGGATTGGGTAAAAGGCTTCAGGGTCGCAACACTGTCATTGATGCAAAAGAAAAAACACCTGGCATGGTCTAGGCTACAAACCGCATCCTCAGGATTACAGAAAAGCTGGGGGAATGGTTCTGGAAAAGCGAAATGAAGGGGTCTGTCTCCGTCCTTACATTTTGTCTATGGCACAGTACTTCATAAAAGGTGAGACCCAGTATGATGAGAGTGATAGTCAGCAGTCCGTAAGGAAAAGTCTTCTGGAAAACCTTGAAAAGGCTCGTGGAAAACCAACTAATCCTATTCGGAGGATGTTTCTTGACTTGCCAAATATTCCTGGGGCTACCACCACTGTTCAGTACAAGTATGTCTTCAAAGGAAGCCCAGATTGCTTCAAAGAGCCAGCACTCTTCCCATCAGGGGTAATGGATTTCTCCACCTTCCAGTTAGCCCTCCCAAAGATCGACCATAGAAGTCGCCAGTGAGGATAGTGAGCCGATCTTACGAAAGGCATTCGATGAAGAAGCTACGGTTCCTGACTTGATCGACTTCAGCTCAGATAATGAGACAGTTGCGGTAATAGGAGACGGTAGTGAAGAACCTTTTGATCCCCGCACTCTGGTGACTAAGACAGAGATGCCTTTGAATAATTGGGAGACATTTTCAGGGCCGATAGCCAGTCGACATCAAATGATCACGGAGCTTGGATTGGTTCCCCGTCCCTCTCAGTCTAGTCGTGTCAAACACCCTGTCATCCAAACTCTAGAGTCAGGAGTCTTTGAGTTTCAGTCCTCTGAGTCATCTGATGGCCTCACGCCTGAAGATTATGAGTGTGTCGCCAATGTTATCTTTCCCTTTGCATTAAATGAAATGATAGATCTTTCCGAGTATCCCCTTATTGCCAACTTAACAAATGATAAATTAACTAATAACCTAACAACAGTTAATAATGATTCATTTGAACAAGATGCAAACACACTAAATGAACAATACATTAAATAAATCTTTAAGCAGGTTACTGATAAAGAGGAAAACAGGGCCCAAGCTGCCGAGGAGGTTTTGACGAGTGTTAACCTGGGTACTATCGAAGAACCTAAAGAGACACAGATCGGGAAGTTCTTTCAAGGGGCTGAACGGGACAGACTGGTCGATCTGCTCAGAGAGTATGTGGATGTGTTCGCCTGGTCTTATAAGGACATGACGGGGCTGGACAGCTCAATTGTAGAGCACAGGATCCCTTTGACACCCGATGCCAAGCCGGTGAAACAGAAGCTAAGGAAAATCAAGCCAGAATGGTCTCTGCAGGTCAAGGAGGAGATTGAAAAGATGCTGCGGGTAGGATTCATCAGGGTTATTGAATACCCGACCTGGTTGTTGAATATCGTGACTGTGACTAAAGCTAACAGGAAGGTGCGCTACTGTGTGGATTTTCGGGATCTAAACAAGGCCAGTCCCAAGGACGATTACCTATTGCCATACATAGACATTTTGGTGGACGCCACAACCAACTACGAAGTCAAGTCTTTCGGCGATGGTTTTGCTGGCTACAATCAGATCAAGATGGCCAAAGAGGACCAAGAAAAGACAGCTTTCACCACACCATGGGGGACGTACTGTTATACGGTGATGCCTTTTGGGTTGAAAAACACTGGGGCTACGTATCAAAGGGCAACAACTGCACTCTTTCATGACATAATCCACAAGGAGATCGAGGTCTATGTCGATGATATGATTATCCACTCTAAAGGCATGGATGGACAACACCTTGTCGACCTGCGAAAGTTCTTTGAGCGGTTAAGACAACATTCTATGAGACTGAACCCTGCAAAATGCACCTTTGGAGTGACAAGGGGAAAAGTGCTTGGGTACATGGTCACAGAGCGAGGCATTGAAGCTGATCCTCGGAAGATCAAAGCCATAATGGACATGAGGCCACCTCGAACCCAGATAGAAGTCAAAAGCTTTATGGGCAAGTTACAGTACATCAGCCGTTTCGTCAATCAGCTGACTACCATGTGTGAGCCCATCTTCAAGCTTATGAAGAAAAATGTTGATACAAAATGGAATGAAGAATGCCAAGATGCCTTTGACCAAATCAAGGCGTACTTAGTAAATCCCCCGGTACTATGCCCCCCTGTAAGTACCCAAATCCGGATCGTCAAAATCCGTTAGAAGTTAACCAGAATCCGTTAACTGGCCCGCTCCAGGTTAATCGGAACCCGTTAAGCTCCCCGTTCTCAAGCCAACGAGACATCCCGGGACTGCCCCATGCATCCCAATGTCAAAGCGTACTCAGCACACGTGGTCGCACATAAAAGTACAGCTTCTCCTGAAAAACGCACTTTCCAGCACTTTCTGGGGGCATTTCGGACATTTTTCGGACAGTTATTTTAAAAACGAACAAAACTGGGGATAATGGCACGAACTCCCATGAACCTGGTGAGTCACAGGACACGTGGCACGCATGCCACAGCTCCCTCATCAACATCAATCAAAAATCAGTGTGAAAAGACTAAAATACCCCTGGTATGCAGTCCAAGTCCGGCCAGACTCTTTTGCAGACAATCCAGAATTGTCAGCAAGTCCCTCCAATTTCCAAAGTTTCACAAAACCCCATGGAATTCAGCCTCAGTCCGTCCGGACTCTTTCTGAAATTTCACCTATAAATATAGACCTCTGTCAAACATTTTGACAACAACAAAATCACTCCATTTTCACCTTAAGCCACGGCCCAAACTATTTTCACCCTTTCTCGAGCTCCCGTTTCACCTCGATTCGCGTGAAAACTCCGTATTTCGATCAAATACAACCCCCACCACCTCAAAACACCGTTCCAAACACCTCTTCGTATCCCGTATACGCCCCCCGAGCCAAAGGAGCCGACCCTAGCCATAGGTAGCGCTCTCTCTCCCTAAACTCTCGTTCCGTCTCGGTTTACGGGCCAGTCGCTACAACCGTTTCGGACGAACGTTGTTGAAATGTAGACGTCACCGTCTAACGCGGTCCGATACGTTTTAGTCCTTGATCCTCTTCTCTTCCCGTAAGAAAAGTAATCTCGGGTTAAAACGGCGTTCCGGCCCCATTCCGGATCGTTTGATCCGTCGAACGCCATTTACTTTAATGTCATTTACAATTCCGGATCGTTTGATCCGTCGATCGTCATTTACTTTTACGCAACTTTACAATTCCGAGCTGTTTGGCTCGTTGAACGCACTTTACAATTCCGGGTCGTTTGATTTCGTCGATACCGCACTTTAAATACTGTCATTTACAAGTCCGAGCCGTTTGGATCGTGATAGTATTTACTTTTCAAAATCCGAGTCGCAAAACGATTCATTGATCGCATATCATTTAATGCCTTTTCCCATAAAATCGCTAACAATGTAATGCCCGGTTCAAAACCGGAGTTCGACATTCGAACTCTCTTTCAAAACGCGCGAAATGACGTTTGGCATCCAAACGCTCATCTTCAAACTTAAAAGCCGACTTTTGACATTCAAAATCATTTAATGCTTTTTTCCCGTAAAATCGCTAACAATGTAATGCCCGGTTCAAAACCGGAGTTCGACATTCGAACTCTCTTTCAAAACGCGCGAAATGACGTTTGGCATCCAAACGCTCATCTTCAAACTTAAAAGCCGACTTTTGACATTCAAAATCATTTAATGTTTTTTTCTCGTAAAATCGCTAACAATGACACGCCCGGTTCAAAACCGGAGTTCGACATTCGAACTCTCTTTCAAAACGCGCGAAATGACGTTTGGCATCCAAACGATCATCTTCAAATTCAAAATCCGACGTTTGACATTCAAACGCTCTCTTATTAAAAGTCAATATTTGACACTTAAGTTAAACAGTTAAAATCAGCATTCGCGCCACTTTTCCTAAAACTTCCAAAACCGACGTTTGTCATTCAAACGCTCGCCTTTTCAAACAAGATCACATAATCAACGTTTGACATTCAAACCAAGATTAAGCTTGTCATTCAAGCCCCCATTTTCAAAATGCAAACACACACACACACACGCACACATTTTCGAGAAAGGTAGAAAGACTCATCATACGAGGCATTTCGGGTGATCTCAAAATACTCTTCCCGAAACGTAACGTGACCTCCGAACCTAACAATCTCTGGTACTCAAAAAAGCCTTTTACTCGTTTTTGCTACCAATAAAAATGATTCCCCGTTTCCAAAGCTTTTTCCTAAGTTTTTGCTGCCAATAAAAATGACACCATTTTCAACCAAAAACCGTTTCTCAACGTTTGGGCTCAAAATACAAAAACCGCGTGGCGACTCCTCTCCTTCCCGAAAGCGAGGTCTCAGAAACCAACCCTCCGCGAAAGACAACCGCCTCTTCGCCGCGCACGAAAATCCGGGTAATTTCAGTTGGCGACTCCGCTGGGGATCATAACATGTTTTTCAAAATTGCCTTTGTTTTAAAAACATTATGTGGGTCAAACTTTCGTTTACCCTTCCTCATTTTTGTGTGCGTGTGTGTTTTCTCCGTGCTTCGGGTTACTTCGCTTTTCTTTTCAAAAAGGAAATTTCAAACAGCTCCGATTTCAAAACTTTGGACTGTTTCAAAAAAGATGTTGCTTTCATCATCTCTTTCAAAATCATAACATGTTCGTGCATTTCCGTTCATACTTGATTCTTTGTGCTATATTTTGAACCGGGCATAAATTATTTAAAACACATTCTGAAAATCTCTGTTACTCAGAAAAAGAATTTAGTGACCGCACACTACTTGCACTGCTGCCTCGGTACACCGCACTTCACGTGCACTTGCTGCCTCGGTACACTGCATACTACGACCCGTAACCCGGGATGACCGTTCAGTTGTAGCTCGGTTGGTCTGCCAGACACCTTTCGAGCGCGCACGGGGTCGTCCCAAACAGCCCATCCTAGCCCGTGTAAGCCATGCACTCTTTGTGTCACACTTCGTCCAAGACCCCGGTTGGTTTTTGGCTTAGTACGTGTCATAAAGCCCAAGTGTATTTTTTTACGCCGGGTTCCCTCACAAGTCAAGCTCAAAAGATTGAGACCAAAGGTCGTTCCCGACCCGAAGTCTTGAGCTTTTCAGCCTTGACTTTGACGCGGAGCTCTGCCGAAAAATATACCCGAAGGTTCAATGTGACGTCGTGTCACCAAACCCTCAACATATGCACCGTGCCAGCCACAACTGGGCCAACGCCAAAAGCTAAGGCCCCTCGCACAAGCGAGTCAGGAGAGGTCATGCCAAAATTTTGGCACGATCCCCGCCTTAACTTAAGGACGTTGACTTCGACTGTGGCCCGCGTGTCACATACATTGGAAGTTTGCGTGATCAGCTAGCCTTAAGTTCACTTTTTCCTTTGTCGGTGGAACTCGCTTGCCTTATAGGACCCTCGCTCGGGATTGTCCGTCCCGAGAAGATAATCTACAAATGGAAACGAGGGGCTTATAAAAGTAGTGACGAGATCCACTGATTAGAGCCTTAGGTTAGTTGCGAAAAAGAAGACACGATCTTTTCCAACCATTTAGGACTCTGAGGAAAACGCGTTTTCAGTAAACTTAAATATTTAATAGAATAACAATTGCATGGTCCCATCTCGGGAATCTTTCAAATAGTGACCTTCGCGGTCCAACTCTCTATCGCGACCTTCCTTGGTCCGATATCTCATATCTCGACCCCTCGCAGTCCAACTCTCAATCGCGACCTTTCTCGGTTCGATATCTCATATCTCGACCCCTCGCGGTCCAACTCTCAATCGCGACCTTCCTCGGTCCGATATCCCAAATCGCGACCTTCGCGGTCCAATCCTCAATCGTGACCCTCACGGTCCGATTTAAAATCTCAAATCGTGACCTTCGCGGTCCAATCCTCAATCGTGACCCTCACGGTCCGATTTAAAATCTCAAATCGTGACCTTCGCGGTCCAGTCCTCAGCGACCCTCACGGTCCGATTTCAAATCGCAAATCGCGACCTTCGCGGTCCAATCCTCAATCGTGACCCTCACGGTCCGATTTAAAATCTCAAATCGTGACCTTCACGGTCCAATCCTCAACCATGACCCTCATGGTCTGATTTCAAATCTCAAATTGTGACCTTCGCGGTCCAATCCTCAATCGTGACCCTCACGGTCCGATTTAAAATCTCAAATCGTGACCTTCGCGGTCCACTCCTCAATCGCGACCCTCACGGTCCGATTTCAAATCGCAAATCTCGACCTTCGCGGTCCAATCCTCAATCATGACCCTCACGATCCGATTTAAAATCTCAAATCGCGACCTTCGCGGTCCACTCCTCACTCGCGACCCCCACGGTCCGATTTCTAATCTCAAATCGTGACCTTCGCGGTCCACTCCTCAATCGCGACCCTCACGGTCCGATTTCAAATCTCAAATCGTGACCTTCGTGGTCCACTCCTCAATCGCGACCCTCACGGTCCAATTTCAAATGTCAAATCGTGACCTTCGCGGTCCACTCCTCAATCGCGACCCTCACGGTCCGATTTCAAATCTCAAATCGCGACCTTCGCGGTCCAACCCTCAATCGAGACCCTCGCGGTCCGATTTCAAATCTCAAATCTCGACCTTCGCTGTCCAATCCTTATTCGCGACCTTTCTCGGTCCGATTCTCAAGACCTGACCTTAGCGGTCCAATCCTCAAGACGTGACCTTAGCGGTCCAATTCTCAAGACCTGACCATAGCGGTCCAATCCTCTAATCACGACCTTTCTCAGTCCGATTCTCAAGTCGTGACCTTAGCGGTCCAATCCTCAAATCGCGACCTTCGTGGTCCGATCTCCGATCTCCAATCGAGACCTTCGCGGTCCGATCTCAAATAGTCAATCCCGACCTTCGTGGTCCGATCTCCACTCTCCTATCAAGACCTTCGCGGTCCGATCTCAAAAAGTTGATCCCGACCTTCGTGGTCTGTTCTCCACTCTCCAATCGAGACCTTCGCGGTCCAATCTCAAATAGTCGATCCAGACCTTCACGGTCCGATCTCCAATCGAGACCTTCGCGGTCCGATCTCAAATAGCCAATCCCGACCTTCGCGGTCCAATCTCCGATCTCCAATCGAGACCTTCGCGGTCCGATCTCAAATAGCCAATACCGACCTTCGCGTTCCGATCTCTGATCTCCAATCGAGACCTTTGCGGTCCGATCTCAAAAGTTAATCCCGACCTTCACGGTCCGATCTCCACTCTCCTATCGAGACCTTCGCGGTCCGATCTCAAACAGTCAATCCCGACCTTCGCGGTCCGATCTCCGATCTCCGATCTCAAACAGCCAATCCCGACCTCCGCGGTCCGATCTCCGATCTCCAATTGAGACCTTCGCGGTCCGATCTCAAAAGTTAATCCCGACCTTCGCGGTCCGATCTCCACTCTCCTATCGAGACCATCGCGGACCGATCTCAATCAGTCAATCCCGACCTTCGCGGTCCGATCTCCGATCTCCAATCGAGACCTTCGCGATCCGATCTCAAATAGTCAATCCCGACCTTCGCGGTCTGATCTCCGATCTCCAATCGAGACCTTCGCGGTTCGATCTCAAATAGTCAATCCCGACCTTCGCGGTCCGATCTCCGATCTCAAATATTCAATCCCGACCTTTCATGGTCAAAACTTTAAATCTTGACCTTTCACGGACCAATTTTCGATCTCAACCTTTCATGGTATAATCTTTTCCGACCAGTGAGGATCATGAGAAAATGTGTTTTAAAGTAGACTTAAGTGGTAAATGCACGTTGCACGAGCCTAAAAACCTTGAGCCAAATATCCCTTCCGAAACCTAAGCCCTACCTTTCGTTCCCTGCAGTGAACAGAGAGTGGTTCAGAATTCCGGGTCAGCGCCTCACCAGAATTACAGTTACGGCAGCATCAGACTGTTCCTCAGTTCCCTCAATTCCTTCAGCCAGACTCTCCGACATGTCAGACTCACCGAGAAATCGCGATGGGAACGGAACCCCGCCACCGTGCGGATATGACCTTTGGAAGAAGCCATCCGGGCCTTTGAGGTTCACAAAAGGCAGAAAGAAGATCAGCAGAATTTCGTGGTACAACTTCTGAATGAGCGAGGTATAGCAGCTATCCCCCAGCCAGACGGTACTTTTGTTCTGATCGAGGACGACGAGCCCTCCCGATCAACTCCTCAAACCTTCAACCAGGTTCCTCCCCCGCCAACTTACGGGATTCCTTCGAACCAAGGAAACAGCCGACCAAGGCTTCATGTTGCCACCTCCCAAGGCACCCCTATCATATACGGCCAAGCCAGTTCTACCCCCATCACTCAATACAACCAGCGCAGCGCTGGGCCATCTCAAACAGTTCCCAACATCCTCCAGTATCCTCCCGGGTTCAACCCGTTACCTATATACGAACCTCAAAATAACGGGGCAAAACCCCGATACAACCCAGAAAAGGCCACCATATATCCACATATATCAAGCCTCCCACCTCCAATTACTGCCTCTCATATAGCAGCACCCGGCCCCGAGCCCCAAAGTCCACCATTGGACCCAACCCTGGACTGGATGGTCGAGCAATTGAAGGATCTGAAAGCCAACATGGGCAATTTGAAGAAAGAAGCACTCAGATCTACAGATCCAGGAATGGTCACACCTCTCCCAGCCAAGTTCAGAATGCCAGAAATGGACAGATTCGACGGGACTGAATGCCCTCAGACACATGTTGACACTTATGTTCTCGGCATGAGAGCAAAAGGAGCAACCCTCCAGCAAATGGCTGACCATTTCCAGCACACTCTCAAGAATTCGGCGTTACGGTGGTTCCTAAGGGTCAAGCCCGAAGATCGTCATAATTGGGATCAGATCAACAACATCTTCCTTGAACGGTACCGGTCCAACTTGAAATGGGAAACAAGTCGTGAAGACTTAATCACCACCGAACAGAAGGCAGACGAAAGTGTTGGGGAGTTCTACAAAAGATGGAGCTGGAAACTTTCCGAAATCATGGATCCTATTTCCAAAGACGAACAGATGCGAATCTTCAAGTCCTGCTTGAGGCCATACATCAGAATGCTCATCACCCACCACTTCTTCCCAGATCTCCGAGCCATGGTCAACGCAGGTTCCAAGTTCGAGAAAGACTTGAAAGAAAAGCCAGCTCTGAGTCCAGCCTCTTCTCATCACTCCGAGGCAGCCCCGCCTAATCTAATATCTTCCCCAGACAAAGGGAGGGAGGTTGCCGGAACAGTCCATTCCATTCAGAATGAAGTACTACAAAGAAGCGGTGGTCCCTCGAGACAACGACGACACTATGATAATTTTGGAATGCCTTTGAGCGAGGTATTTAATCGTGTAAAGAAGCAAGGTCTCCTCGAACCTATGGAAAATTACCAGCCCGAATCCTCCGATGCTAACTGGGATGTAACCAAGCATTGTGCTTTCCACCAGTATCACGGTCATATAACCAACAACTGCACAGTCTTGAGGAGAGCAATTCAAGATCTAATAGAAGACGGAAAGCTTGAGTGTCCTGGCAGTTCAGCAACAAAAGAGCAGCTAGAGTAGGGGCATCTATCCTCGAGATCTGTCAATTGTCTTTTGGTCAACCTTCTTAGGTTCTAGTACTTTCCTCGTTCAATCAAGTCCGCCTCGAACATTGTAGTTAATCTTAAATTTTCTATAAATAAGTGTCTTTTTCTCTTCTTGCTAGACTTGAGACATTATTTGCACACCTACATTACAACTAATGAAATGGTTATATCCTTAATGATCACTTGCATTGCTCAACAAAATAATCTCTGAAAATAACTAATGTTCTGATTAATCGGTGTGAGAAAGTGAACTGGTGCCCTCAAGCCATACACTTTTCTTACCTCACAAAGGCCTCCATCAAGCCATACACTTCCCAAGACATGTCCCCTCCATCACCTTGACCAAGTCAACGATGGCGGCAACATCAAGGAACAACAAAAGGTCACTCAACATCGACAGATTGACCCCATGTCGACAACAACCTCAGAGCTCGCCTTCGCCCTCGTGCGCATCGAGAAAGTTCAAGCAGGAGCTTGCCTTCATCCTCAAGAACTTCAAAAAAAAAAGAGAGAGAGAAAAGTTCAAACAAGAACTTCAAAAAAAAATAGAGAGAGAAAAGTTCAAACAAGAACTTCATAAAAAAAAGAAAAAAAAGAGAGAGAAAAGTTCAAACAAGAACTTCAAAAAAAAAAAGAATGAGGCCAAGGACCCAGCACCGCTAATCAAAAGCTTGACAGATGGGCAAACAAAATTAAAGCTCGAAGAATGGAGGTTGTCGATAACAATGGAGCGGTCAAAGCAAAGGCAAAAACACATCATAAGCCCTTACGCTACATTCGAATTCTTTCTCCCCCGGTGAAAGACGCTGATCAAGAAGCAATGGAATCACGGAAGAAGCCGTCAACAACGACTATTCAAAGAATCACCTCGAGGCCCGTACCTCATCATCCAAACTTCCCATCCAAACCTTTGCACCAAAGGACCACAAAAGTTCATACCCTATTCCCAAAGCCAAAACATAGTTCAGCCAGAACTACGACGACCTGAGCTCCTTACACTGAGGGGAACGTAGGCAACCAGAAATGGTTGGTCATAAACACATACAAATCCCATAAACCCGGTCTCGTCAATGACCTCCCCTATACACAGACCTTTCTTTCACACACAGCCAACTTTGATCCTCGACATCAGTTGACTTTCTTCTCACGGTTAATCAAGACATTTGTTCATATCAGGATTAATGGTTGAACAACCTGAACATTAACAAAGGTTTTAAAGCAATCTTGTGATCATTATGGATAAACCATGTTTTCAGATGTCTCAACAAGTCTTCTTTTTCTACGATAATAGGAAAAATAGAGCTAAACACTGTCTTTCTGTCAGCAAGAGCTTCCATACACTTCTCCAAACCTCTCTACACTCATACTCTCTCAAAAGAGTCAAACCCAAAGCGAGTTCTGGTGCTTGCATTAAACTAGGCATCCACATAAAATCGGGATTCGTTCCCACTTCTCTAAAATACGTCCTTGCGCGTATACATTACAAGCCATTCTTCTTATACACTTTGGTTGACCAATCGAAAAAAAATCAAGGACGGTCGCCTCGTCGGGCCACATAAAGTTCAACTCAGATTGCGGCTGCATCAGATTCACTCTAGAATCCCCACAGATGACCAGCGATTCCTTCAAACTGGGACTTCACCAAGTCATTTCTTCAGATCGGGGCTTTGCCATGCAAAGAGAGTTTTTTTTTTCATCCCAAGGGTCTACCTTGAGTTTCGATTACTGGGGTTTGTCAGAAGCATCTTTCGGCATTATGGTGTTAATCAGCTCAAGCAGACTCAGGCGAACATTTGGGATGAAAAAAAACTAGAGGAAAGTTGGACAACAGCCTCGATAGATCAGAATCTGAATCCTCACGACACCTTTGGGCAACAGTAGCATTGAAGGGCAGTTTTCTCTAGCAAGTCTTCCCTTCCTTCAAACAACACAGCTTCAGAACCTACAGGGGCGGGAAAGCGAAAATATCCTGCTGACATCACAGTTCAGGCATCAGGACACAAGAAAGTCTCCAATCTCGGCAACCTTACTGCCAACAAGAAGCATAATCCCCAGAAGGATAGGCCAAAGTTCAACTCATCAAACCTCAAAGCAATCTGGAGGCACCATAAAAACCTCTACCTCTCAAATGTTGGAGGACCCGATCCTCACTCAGCTCAAGCAGACTCAGGCGAACATTTCCCTTTAGTCTCTGCTCACCTCTTCATACCCTCACAAGCTCAAGCTAGATGAAAGTTTGGCCCACACCATGGTCCACATGGACGCAACTCCAGAAGAAGTAATCCAGATGATCGACAACATCATCGTCACCCTCACAGATTTGGACCTGCCAAGATTTGGAGCTGACCACAATGAGCCGCTTTGCATCACTGTTCAGACTCCGGGATGAATGTCTTACCTACCAAGATTATGGACCTGCTTGACATCAAGCCCACAGATTTGAAGCCTTCAGTCCACACTGTCAAGGCCTACGATTCTACTTCCCACACAGTTCTCGGGGTCGCTACTCTAAACATCTGGTTCGGTAAGAGGATGATCCCCACCGAATTCCATGTGTTGGACATTCCAATCACTTTCACAGCCATCTTGGGGTGACCCTGGCTGCATCAAATGAATGGTGTGGCATCCACCCTTCACCAATGTATCAAGTTCATGCAAGGCAACAAGCTAACCACAGTCTACGGTGACAGCGTCACCACCTAGGGGACCAGCACCAACGGCATTCCAGTGTTAGAGATCAAGCATGATGATGATATGGCATTAACTGGATTCACCTTGGAGACCTCCAAGATCTAAATATGCAACGTGGACCTTTCACTGTTTTGGGACAAAATCCCCCCCTCTATGAAGATGATGAAACTCATGAACTTCATCCCAGGTCTGGGGCTCGTCAAAAGGTTACAAGGCTAACACCAAGTCATCAAATTCAAGGACCACACTACAGTCCAGAGGCTTGGTTATATGCCAACACTAGCCGACATTAGGAAAAACAAGAGGCTCGCCAGCACCAAAGCAGCAGCCCGCAAAAAGAGAACCTCCTACAGCACACCCAACCTCCAACCGTTACAGCTTTGACCTTGCTCGCTACTTTGTCAAAGGAACCGACATAGGAACTGATGAAGATGAGAAAGGAACTGAAAAAAATAAAAAAAATATAAAGGAACTGATGAAGATGAGAAAGCGATTACCCATCTCTTAGAGAGATTACCCATCTTTTAGAGAGATTATCCATCTTTTCGTGAGATTACCCATCTCTTAGAGAGATTACCCATCTCTTAGAGAGATTACCCATCTTTTAGAGAGATTATCCATCTTTTCGTGAGATTACCCATCTCTTAGAGAGATTACCCATCTTTTAGAGAGATTATCCATCTTTTCGTGAGATTACCCATCTCTTAGAGAGATTATCATCTTTTAGAGAGATTATCCATCTTTTCGTGAGATTACCCATCTCTTAGAAAGATTACCCATCGTTTAGAGAGATTATCCATCTTTTCGTGAGATTACCCATCTCTTAGAGAGATTACCCATCTTTTTGTGAGATTACCCATCTTTTCGTGAGATTACCCATCTCTTAGAGAGATTACCCATCGTTTAGAGAGATTATCCATCTTTTCGTGAGATTACCCATCTCTTAGAGAGATTACCCATCTTTTTGTGAGATTACCCATCTTTTCGTGAGATTACCCATCTCTTAGAGAGATTACCCATCTTTTCGTGAGATTACCCATCTTTTCGTGAGATTACCCATCTGTTAGAGAGATTATCCATCTTTTCGTGAGATTACCCATCTCTTCGTAAGATCCTCTCCCATTATCTCCTCGTGAGATCCTTTCTCGTTATTCCTCCTCGTGAGATCTTTCCGTCATCTCCCTGCGAGATCCTTCCCCGAGATTTTGCATCTCGTTATTTCCTCGTGAGATCCTTTCTATTATTCCTCCTCATGAGATCTTTCCGTCATCTTCCTGCGAGATCCTTCCCCGAGATCTTGCATCTCGTTATCTCCTCGTGAGATTCTTTTCTATTATTCCTCCTCGTGAGATCTTTCCGTCATGTCCCTGCGAGATCCTTCCCCAAGATTTTGCATCTCGTTATCTCCTCGTGAGATCCTTTTCTATTATTCCTCCTCGTGAGATCTTTCCGTCATCTCCCTGTGAGATCCTTCCCCGAGATCTTGCATCTCGTTATCTCCTCGTGAGATCCTTTTCTATTATTCCTCCTCGTGAGATCTTTCCGTCATCTCCCTGCGAGATCCTTCCCCGAGATCTTGCATCTCGTTATCTCCTCGTGAGATCCTTTTCTATTATTCCTCCTCGTGAGATCTTTCCGTCATCTCCCTGCGAGATCCTTCCCCGAGATTTTGCATCTCGTTATCTCCTCGTGAGATCCTTTTCTATTATTCTCCCTCGTGAGTTCCGTCATCTCTAACGCCCCTCTCTCGAGGTCCAATTTCCCGTTAGACATCTCTAACGCCCCTCTCTCGAGGTCCAAATTCCCGTTAGACATTTCTAATCCCCCTCTCTCGAGGTAAAATTCCCGTTAGACATTTCTAACGCCCCTCTCTCGAGGTCCAAATTCCTGTTAGACATTTCTAACACTCCTCTCTCGAGGTAAGATTCCCGTTAAACATTTCGTCTCCAGACGTTAAAAATCCTGTTGGTCCTCACTAACGTTCGTCTCCAAACGTTAAATTCCCAGTTAGTTTTCACTAACGTTCGTCTCTAGACGTTAAATCTCTAGTCGACGTTTGACATTCAAACGATCAATCTCATCTCCAGACGTTAAATTCCCAGTTAGTTTTCACTAACGTTCGTCTCCAGATGTTAAATCTCTAGTCGACATTTGACATTCAAATGATTAATCTCGTCTCCAGACGTTAAATTCCCAGTTAGTTTTCACTAACGCTCGTCTCCAGACGTTAAATTCTCAGTTAGTTTTCACTAACGCTCGTCTCCAGACGTTAAATTCTCAATTAGTTTTCACTAACGCTCGTCTCCAGACGTTAAATTCTCAGTTAGTTTTCACTAACGCTCGTCTCCAGACGTTAAATTCTCAGTTAGTTTTCACTAACGCTCGTCTCCAGACGTTAAATTCTCAGTTAGTTTTCACTAATGCTCATCTCCAGACGTTAAATTCTCAGTTAGTTTTCACTAACGCTCGTCTCCAGACGTTAAATTCTCAGTTAGTTTTCACTAACGCTCGTCTCCAGACGTTAAATTCTCAGTTCGTTTTCACTAACGTTCGTCTCCAGACGTTAAATCTCCAGTCAACGTTTGACATTCAAACGCTCATTTCTGCCCCAAACCGACATTTGACATTCAAACACTCAGTCCTGTCTTCGGATATTAAGTCACAATTCCGTCTCCAGACGTTAAATTCTCAGTTCGTTTTCACTAACGCTCGTCTTCAGACGTTAAATTCTCAGTTAGTTTTCACTAACGTTCGTCTCCAGACGTTAAATCTCCAGTCGACGTTTGACATTCAAACGCTCATTTTCGCCCCAAACCGACGTTTGACATGCTGTGAATGTGTGCCCAAATTTTGTGTGTTGGATTCACGCGAGTTTGAAGACATCCGGTTTAATTTGAAAAACGGAGTCGCCACGCCATTTTGATTTCCTCAAAACTTTGAAAAAAGGTTTTTATGGGTTCGGAGGTTAAGTTACCCCTTGGGAAGAACGGATCGTCGTTCACCCAAGGTGCCTTGCCGCAGCAAGTCTCCCTAGATTCCGTTTATTTTGCTTGCTTGCGTGCTTTCTTGTGTGCATGTGTTTGAAAATAAGGGGGGGAATGTCCCAAGTTGTCTTCCGGACGTACAAACCATTTATTGCTTGTCGCTCGGGATTTCTTGGATTTTATGTATTCGGGATTTTGATCCCGTCCTCATCTTGGACTTGTGATCATCGCTTTTTAACCTCGGGACTTGCGTGATCGAGAGAAGGACTCCCTTTTATAGTCCAAAATGAGGTTCTTTAGGAAGGAATGTCCTTAGCCCATCAATCCTACACTTTAAGACGGTCGAGCTCATATAGATGTTTCATACTCATCTTAAGTGGTAATCAGAGATATATGGTTTAAGGTTATCCCTTTCTAAAGAGATTATGAAACCTTTAATGGAAGGAACGATGTAAAGATAGGATCTTTTACACCGGTCCGTTCCAAGGTTGCTAATGGGGACATGGGGGAAATGCATGATAAAAATGACATTTTTAGTGAAAAGATGACATTTTAGGGTTGCAAATGATGCTTTTTGGTTTAAAGAAATGATTTTTAATGCAAAGGATGCATTTTTATGTGAAAAAATAGCATTTTATGTGCAAAGGATGCATAAAGACGTCATTTTGAAAACAAAGGGTGCTATTTTGATGTAAAGAAATGACTTTTAATGCAAAGGATGCATCTTTATGCATGAAAATGGGTTTTAGGTGCAAAGGATGCACCTTTAATGTAAAGAAATGATTTTTATATGTAAATGATGCATTTTTATTATAAAAAGAGATTTTTAGGTGCAAAGGATGCACCTTTTATGCAAAGATCACATTTTTATGAGCAAGAGATGCAAAAAGATATTATTTTTATAAGCAAGAGATGCTATTTCAATGCAAAGGATGCAAAGGGAGGGGGATATGATTTACATGTTCAAAGATATGATCTTTAACAACAATCTACCAAGTCCCAAGCAATATATAACAATATGTAAATGCAAGGAGCAAGTATATCACATAAATTAAGTATAATGCAAGATAAGGGGGTGAGAGGTTACCAATGGTGGTGACCTCTTTCTCTTTGGAATTCGCCTAAGGAAGGGATCAACTCTTGGAGGCTTCAAGGAGGAGGGAGGTGGCTCTTGGCACCTTCAGCTTGCTGAATTTTCGTAGGGATGTTTTAGGAGAGCTTTTGTGCTGAAAATTGTGTGTCTAAAATGGGTAGAGGAGGCCTCTATTTATAGGCAGCTGGAAAAAGGCGAAAGAGGCCGCGTGGCTTCATTCGCGGCAAAAGAGGCCGTGTGGCTACATTTCTTTGCCGACCCAGAATTTTTCTAGAAACATGCAGGTGGCATTCTAGAAGGTCGGCCAAAAGAGGCCGCATGGCTTCATTTTGCGACGAAAAGAGCCGTGTGGCTACATTTCTTTGCCGACCCAGTTTTTTTCTAGAAACATGCAAGGTGGCCTTCTAGAAGGTCGTTTCCAGCGAAGGACTACGTGGAATTTTAATTCCTAGCAAGTCCTTTGCCCCTCAGAAGGTTTGGAAAAGTTCCCAAATCGCCTCTGAACTTTAGGAAAGTCTGGGGAATTGCCGGGAAATTTAACCGGATGGCATGAGCCAGATTTAGGTACTTACACATGCAAACGCTCAGTCCTGTCTTCGGACATCAAGTCACAATTCCGTCTCCCGACGTCAAAGTTCCCATTGGTCTTCACCAACATATACTTCCCCGGCCACCAGTTGTAAGCCCAATCGTCCCACTTTAGCGGCCATCAAGGTAAGCCCGCACAACAATCCCTCTTCGGCCATCTTCGTAAGTCTGAATACCTTTTCACTCCAGCAAGTGAACGTTCACTTCCCCGGCCGCCAGTCGTAAGCCCGAACACTCCTCCCTAGCAGGATCCTAAGACCATCCGTCTAAGAAGAAACGTCAATCAACCCCCTCAGTTCCTAACTGACCCCGTCAGAACTCTGGACGCTTTTCCCCAGCAATGTGTCAGTCTCTCCTGAGACCGCATCCCATTCCTAACCCTGTCGTTAGAACTTCAATCCTTCCATGTTGTTAATAACGCCAGTTTAACAAAACCAGTCCCGTCATCCCTATCCCCGGCGGATAAACCTGGCCATCATCATAAGCCCAGCACCCAAGGCACGAACGCCTTCATCTCAGGATAAGCGTATCCTCGCAACTCCGGTCTGAGGCGCCACACGCCCTCATATGTTTCAGTAGCTCCGGTCTGAGGCGCCACACGCCCTCGTATGTTTCAGCAGCTCCAGTCTGAGGCACCACACGCCCTCGTATGTTTCAGCAGCTCCGGTCCGAGGCGCCACACGCCCTTGTATGTCCAGCAACTCCGATCTGAGGCACCACACGCCCTCGTATGTTCCAGCAACTCCGGTTTGAGGCGCCACACGTCCTTGAAGGTTTCAGAAATTCCAGGTTCAGATGCCTCACAATAGTCTCCATTCGGGTTCAGATACCTCACAATGGTCTCACTTAGGTTCAGACGCCTCACAACAGTCTCTCTCAGGCCAAGGTCCCCACGCGCGTCTCCTTGCACCTACAAACTACGATCGGCTTGATTCCCGCTCGGGATACGTAGGAATCCTTTCGCTAAAGGTCCAGCAAGCTGACCGCCCAGGTCTTTCAAAGTAAGGCATCCCCCGATTTGGATCCTTATCTTTTTTCAACGACCCCACTTCCTCCGAAAGTGACGTTGCTGAGGGGCTAATTGTAAGTACCCAAATCCGGATCATCAAAATCCGTTAGAAGTTAACCAAAATTCGTTAACTGGCCCGCTCCAGGTTAACCGGAACCCATTAAGCTCCCCGTTCTCAAGCCAACGAGACGTCCCGGGACTGCCCCATGCATCCCAACGTCAAAGCGTACTCAACACACGTGGTCGCACGTAAAAGTACAGCTTCTCCTGAAAAACGCACTTTCCGGGGGCGTTTCGGACATTTTTCGGACAGTTATTTTAAAAACGGACAAAACCGGGGATAATGGCACGAACTCCCACAAACCTGGTGAGTCACAGGACACGTGGCACAGCTCCCTCTTCAACATCAATCAAAAATTAGTGTGAAAAGACTAAAATACCCCTGATATGCAGTCCAAGTCCGGCCGAACTCTTTTGCAGACAATCCAGAATTGTCAGTAAGTCCCTCTAATTTCCAAAGTTTCACAAAACCCCCTGGAATTCAGCCTCAGTCCGTCCGGACTCTTTCTGAAATTTCACCTATAAATATAGACCTCTGTCAAACATTTTGACAACAACAAAATCACTCCATTTTCACCTCAAGCCACGGCCCAAACTGTTTTCACCTTTTCCCGAGCTCCCGTTTCGCCTCGATTCGCGTGAAAACTCCGTATTTCGATCAAATACAACCCCCACCACCTCAAAACACCGTTCCAAACACCTTTTCGTATCCCGTATACATCCCCTGAGCCAAAGGAACCGACCCTAGCCATAGGTAGCGCTCTCTCTCCCTAAACTCTCGTTCCATCTCGGTTTACGCGCCAGTGGCTACAATCGTTTCGGACGAACGTTGTTGAAATGTAGACGTCACCGTCTAACGGGGTCCGATACGTTTTAGTCCTTGATCCTCTTCTCTTCCCGTAAGAGAAGTAATCTCGGGTTAAAACGGCGTTCCAGCCCCGTTCCGTTACTTTTTATGTCATTTACAAATTCCGAATCGTTTGATCCGTCGAACGCCATTTACTTTAATGTCATTTACAATTCCGGATTGTTTGAACCGTCGATCGTCATTTACTTTTATGCAACTTTACAATTCCGAGCTGTTTGGCTCGTTGAACGCACTTTACAATTCCGGGTTGTTTGATTCCGTCGATACCGCACTTTAAATACTGTCATTTACAAGTCCGAGCCGTTTGGATCGTGATAGTATTTACTTTTCAAAGTCCGAGTCACAAAACGATTCGTTGATCGCATATCATTTAATGCCTTTTTCCCGTAAAATCGCTAACAATGTAATGCCCGATTCAAATCCGAAGTTCGACATTCGAAATCTCTTTCAAAATGCGCTAAATGACGTTTGGCATCCAAACGCTCATCTTCAAACTTAAAAGCCGACTTTTGACATTCAAAATTATTTAATGCTTTTTCCCGTAAAATTGCTAACAATGTAATGCCCGGTTCAAAACCAGAGTTCGACATTCTAACTCTCTTTCAAAACGCGCGAAATGACGTTTGGCATCCAAACGCTCATCTTCAAACTTAAAAGCCGACTTTTGACATTAAAAATCATTTAATGCTTTTTTCCCGTAAAATCGCTAACAATGACACGCCCGGTTCAAAACCGGAGTTCGACATTCGAACTCTCTTTCAAAATGCGCAAAATGACGTTTGGCATCCAAACAATCATCTTCAAATTCAAAATCCGACGTTTGACATTCAAACGCTCTTTTCTTTAAAGTCAACATTTAACACTTAAGTTAAACAGTTAAAATCAGCATTCGCGCCACTTTTCCTAAAACTTCCAAAACTGGGGTCATTTAAACGCTCGCCTTTTCAAACAAGATCACATAATCAACGTTTGACATTCAAACCAAGATTAAGCTTGTCATTCAAGCCCCCATTTTCAAAATGCAAACACACACACACGCACACATTTTCGAGAAAGGTAGAAAGACTCGTCATACGAGGCATTTTGGGTGATCTCAAAATACTCTTCCCGAAATGTAACGTGACCACCGAACCTAACAATCTCTGGTACTCAAAAAGCCTTTTACTCATTTTTGTTACCAATAAAAATGACTCCCCGTTTTCAAAGCTTTTTCCTAAGTTTTTGCTGCCAATAAAAACGACACCATTTTCAACCAAAAGTCGTTTCTCAACGTTTGGGCTCAAAATACAAAAACTGCGTGGCGACTCCTCTCCTTCCCGAAAGCGAGGTCTCAGACACCAACCCTCCGTGAAAGATAACCGCCTCTTCACCTGTAAGTACCCCAATCTGGATCACACCCTTTCAAACACACGGGAAGCACCGCAGACTCATCAACGCAGTCTCGACGACCCCTCTCACTCAAAACCCTCTCTAAACCCCAAGCCAAACCAAGGGAGGAGCCTTCCTGGGATAAAAAGGGACAAAAGGACCTTTCGGGAATTTTCAGGAAATTGGAAAAGCAATAATGGTCCGTACGGACCTCTTTGTTATCATAATTACTGAATCCCCTTAAAGTCCACAATATTCCCTCAAATCCCGGGGAAAATGATTACCCTCTTGCTTAGTTGGTCCGTACGGACCTCTTTGCATGCAAGATGGTCCGTACGGACCTTATTGCACAGGGGACATCATGATTTCCAAATATTCACCATCATCACAGATTCCCTCAAATCGAGGAAAACCAAAAGTTTGGATTACCAGGGAGGTCCGTACGGACCTCTTTGCACCAAATACGGCACTATAAATAGAGGGCTCCCCCTCCTCATTTTCACACACCTCCCACTTCTCTCTTCCTCCCTAGGCCTTCGGCTTCCCCTCTAAGTCCTTCCGAGGCATTCCCGGCCCCTTTCGGATCCTTCCGAGGCCTTCCGAGCCCTCGTGGTGCTCAGAAGCCTCTCGAGCGCTCCCGAGACGCTCCGCGCTGCCCCGAGGCACTCTCGAGGTACTCTGAGGCCCTCGTGGTACTCAGAGGCCTTGCACAGTCTTTCCACGGTGTCCGGCTCTTTCCCAGTCAAACCGACGATCCCAAACCACGCCGAAACTCTGCCCGAGTGACTCTTGCCACCACAACGCACGCCGAACCTCTGCCCGAGTGATCCCGACGATCCCCACCCACGCCGAATCCTGCGCGAACGCGCCTGCAACATCAACTCACGCCGAAACTCTGTCCGCACAACCGGCCCCTCCGAAGCAATCCCATCCATGCGGAACGCTACTCCGACCTCAAACACTATTCCCCAGCGGAAGACAGACACGAACCAACATTGGTAAGGCTTCCTTCCATTACTATTTCAATACATTTCCATACATAGCATACAATGTAGACATCCGATACAGCATGCATTTTTAAAAGCACACACACACACATACAACATTTAAAGGATATTAGGGGTATCCGAAAGACTCGTTTTACGAGGCGACTCGGGTGAGCTCTAATATTCTAATATTCTCTTCCCGAGGAGTCATCTGACCTCCGAACTCAAAATCTCATCACACAAAAATAGTTTTAAAATTATCTTTAAACTGATGCCCTTTTTCAATGTTTTGGGCTTAATAAAAACGGCGTGGCGACTCTACAAATGTGAAAACAAACGGCGAGACCAAACCGCTCCAACGCGAAAGATGCCAGATGCCGGGGCGCGAGCCTCTCGGATCCGGGCTATTTCAGTTGGCGACTCCGCTGGGGACATTTTGTTTTAAAAACTTTTAAACAAAACAAAAGATTTTTAAAACGATGATGAGGGTCAAACTTTCATTTTACCCCCTTCTTTAACTGTTGTGTGTGTGTGCACGTGCTTTACTTTTTATTTTACAAAAAAAATAAAAATACAAAAAAAATGAATCAATATACATCTGTGCATACATTTAAAATTCTTCAAAAACTTCTGTTTTACTCAGAAAAAGAATTTTAGAGACCGCACACTACGCGCACCGCCTTCTTGCCTCGGTTACACCGCACACTACTCGCATTGCTGCCTCGGTTACATCGCACGCTACGCGCACTTCTTTGCCTCGGATACACGCGCACTACAACCCTCAACCCGGAGTGGTCTCGGTTGCGATCCGTTTGGTCTTCCTAGGCCTCTTGGACGCGCACGGGATCATTCAGGCATCCCATCCTAGCCAAGCTGTCAACCAGACGTTTGAGTCTTGAGTCACACTCTGTCCGGACTCGGTTGGTTTTTACCCAGTCCGCGTCATACGGCTGGATACATATACCATGCCGGCCATTTTCTGAGTCAAGGCTCGAAACTCAAGATCCCTTGCGCAAGCAAAGCGATGAAAGGTCATGCTAAAATCTTGACCTGATCTTGATTTCTGAAGCTACACCCAGACGATGTTCTGTCCCGAATATACATCCATGCCCACATGACACCATGTCATCAAGCCTTTGATACGTCAGCCATGACAATATGACCCGGCCAACGCCTAACGTCACAGATCCCTTGCGCAAGCAAGGTAAAGAGAAGGTCATGCCGAACTCTTGACTCTGATCTTGACTTAGTGGCCGGCTCGGTTCACTATTCATATGGCTAACGCATCAAAACGAACATGACAGGCTCGGTCCTTAGGTTCGATTTTTCTTTTAGGCCGGTGGAAACCGCTTGCACTATAGGACCCTCGCACAGGGGCCGTCCACCGGGATGTCGAAATACGGGTGCAAAACGAGGGGCTTATAGCCGCACGGATGGTCTCCACGACCCAGGATCTAGCATAGTTGCGAAAAGAAGAGCAATCTTTTCCAACCTACCCAGGACTACGAGAAAACATGTTTTAAGTAAATTAAAACAACAAAAAAAAATCGAAAATGAAAGAAACGGAAACCGCATGCCACGTGAGCTTTCCCCTTTTATCCCGTTAGGCCATTCCTGTGTCTAAACCTTGCCCATCACCCCTCCAGCTAACAGAGAGTGGTCGAGAGTACCCGGGAACCCGTCTCCCAGTGTCAAAACAGCAAGGTCCTACCTCCTTCCCAGCTCTGTCACCGGGACAGTCCGTCAATTCCCCATGGCCAAGTCAGTGGATAACAACCATGAGAATGGGACCTTACCCCCGAGAAATTTCCCAACATTGGAAGAAGTTTGGCAGGTCCTCATGGCTATTAAGAAACGTCAAGGTGAGCAACAAGCTGGATCGAAGGTGCCATGCACCACTTCGAACATTAGCCACCCAACTACCCAGTGGCTTCCCAAGTCATAAGCGCTCCTACGGCCTCTAACATCTCTCATTGTCTCCCGAGAAGTCAACTGTTACCCTCGTACGAGCCATGCGGTTATGACGAAAGACCACAAGACCTTCCGAGGAGGAAAGCTTGCCCGCTCGGCCTCCCGAGGTCCCGGTACACCGCCGAACAACGAACACGCTCTCGGTGGGACGTCTGCGATTGCGGTGCTTGTGCGGAAATGGAATTCCAGGATGAAATGAATGAGGGCCGTCCTCGAAGAAAGAAGAAGCTATCTTCTCAACAAAAACTGAAAAAGAGGTACGAATCCGGCGATCCCACGGTCGGAACCCTTGGAGAACCCTCGGGAAAGTTTGACTACTATGTCATCTACTCCGGCAAGCCTAGCTACGCACAAGGCCGTAGCAATGTACGCTCCATGATCGGGTGGGACGAAGCCGCACCGCCACCGAAGGCCCGAAGGTCCAGGATAATCCAACCCTGTCTTGGGAAGATCTCAAAGCCACTATTGATGTTTCGGTAAAAGCCATGACGGTGAACGAATTGAAATGCGCGGATCGGCCTTACGCCTAATCGAGGCTCCTCCGCACTACGAAATGGGAGAGACAAGCAAAACCATAAGTCCGCAGGTGAATGTTACGACACGTTCCGGTCAAATCCCGATGAATCCTCCACGGACGGACAAAAGGCCCGGCCATACACGAGCCACGGGCGAAAAGGGGCCCTACGCCAAGAAAGTCAAACATTGGACCCCAGTGAAGATCCTGTCTTGACACGGCTTCAGCGCACTCGAGGCTAACATCTCACTCTGGTCCTTACTCACTTCATCTTACCCGCACAAGCTCAAGTTGGAAGAAAGCTGGCCTGGACCATGGTTCCCATCACGGTGACACTGATGAAGCGGTTCGGATGATTGGCAACGTCAATTACAAAGCAATATCATCACTTTCACGTAGCTCGACCTTCCAAAATTTGGGGTGACCATAACGAGCCTCTCTACATAACAGGTTCAAGCGGACGAGCCGTCTCCCTCGGGTCTTGGTAGATGGGGATCATCCATGAACGTCCTTTCCGACCGCCAAAATGATGGATTTGCTAGGGATCAAAGCAAGCGATCTAAAGCCCTCGACTCGAGGCAATCAAGGCATACGACTCAACATCCCGCCCGGTCTTGGGAATAGCCACCTTGAACACGTGGTTTGGAAAACAAATGGTCCCGATGGATTTCCAAGTCATCGACATCCCGATCACATTCTTGCCATTTTGGGACGCCCTTGGCTACACCGGATCAATGGGGTGGCATCCACTCTTCATCGGTGCGTAAAGTTCGTCCAAGGAACAGATCTTACCATCATCTACGGTGATAGCGTAGTCAACGAAAGGACCGACACAAACGGCGTCCCGGTCTTAGAGATCAAACCCGACGATGATGGCATGATGCTAACGGGGTTCACCATCGAAAGCCCAAAGGCCCGAGTGTGCCACATAGACTGCCCTTGATTTGGGACAAGATCCACTCCCCGATGAAAATGATGAAGCACATGAACTACATCCCGGGGCTCGGTTTGGGAAAACGCCATCGGGGCACCCAACAGATCATCAATATCAAAGAACGAGAATACCTGCACGGCACAGGATACTCCTCTACTCCCGAACATATTGCGGAGGACAAGCGAGGCTGCACGAAAACGCTCCACGAGATAACAAAAGAGGCTTGCACGCAATCTCCGATCTTCGTCCTTACGGCTTCGACATGACCAAGTACTTCACAAGAAGGCCGGCAACTTGGAAGAAGATCCGAGGAAAAGGGAACAGAGCGATCAGCGCTAAACAAAGGCGGCCTACAACCATGGACAAGCTCCAGCGAAGAGCAGCAAGATTCGGTAGGCCTCGAAGCCAAACTCCCGTCCGAAGAGCAGGCTTCTCGACACAGCCGCCTCTACTGGGATCCATGACCACCACTTTTCCACAACTGAATTTTGGTTCGGAAAAACTCCCTCTTTGGCGGAAGAACTCGAAAAACTCTCGTGTCAACACTCCTGCCCTCAACAAGCGGGGACGAGTCCGCATTCCCGAGCTAGTAATGCCCAAGACAAAAGCAAAAGACTCACATGCAGACGATGCTTCGGGACCCGAACGGCCACCTTGCTCCACTGCTCTTCAAAGAAGAAATCGAGATGCCGGATCTAATCGATTTTTGTTTACGATAACTTCTACGTGGATAGCAATGATCGGGAACGGTGACATAAAGCCCTTTCTAAGCCCCATCTTCCTATCAAGCTCATTTGCCACTAATAATCTGGGCCACCTTTTCAGGACCCAGCTGCCCGGCCAAAAAGGACATGATCGAACGAACTTGGTCTCGACCCCTCGAGTCCTAGAGTCTAGTGTCATAAACTCGTCCTGAGTCCATTAGCTTTGAATTTGAGTCTCTCGAGTCATCCACGGCCTCACGCCGGAAGATTACGAGCTCATTACCAATAATGTATTCCCGTATGCTCTTAATGAATGCTTCGATCTTTTCCGAGTATTCCTCTCATTGCATCTTTTACAACAAGCGATAAATTAACTAACACACAAACGAGCTTAATAACGATTCACTTGATAAAGGAAGCGGACACATTAAGCGAACAATACATTAAGAACATCTTTAAGCATGTTGTCCAAACGAGAGAAAAACCGGGCCCAA